>VMDO01035145.1:0-16346 GCA_007922755.1 Pedetes capensis | reverse complement strand
TGTATAATGACTCCGTGTATTCTTCCCATCTTCTTTTGATGTTTCCTGCATCATTTAATATTTTCCCTGTAGAATCTTTTACTACTGCCACTCAAGGCTTGAATTTTTTCTTCACTTCCTTAAGCTTGAGAAACACAGAGTGTGTTCTTCCCTTTTGGTTTTCTGCCTCCAGCTCCTTGCACATGTCATTATAATATTTGTTTTTGTCTTCTTGAGCTGCCTTCTGAAATCTTCTGTTTAGTTCCTTAACTTCCTCATGTCTTCCTTTTGCTTTAGCTGCTTGATGTTCAAGGGCAAGGTCCAGTGTCTCTTTTGACATGTAACTTGGTCTTTTCTCTTTTCCTTGTCTTTTTAAGAACTTTTTGCTTCCTTCTTGAATGATATCTTTTATGTCATGCCACAACTCTTCTGGTCTCCTGTCATTTGTGCCTAATGCATTAAACCTATTTTTGAGGTGTTCTCTGAACTCAGGTGGGATATACTCAAGGTCATACCGTGGCTCTCGTATACTTGTTCTAATTTTCTTCAGCTTCAGTTTGAACTTGCATATGAGAAGTTGATGGTCTGATCCACAGTCAGCACCTGGTCTTGTTTTGACATTTTGTACAGAGCTTTTCCATATGTAGTCAATTTCATTTCTGTATGTTCCGTCTGGTGAAGTCCATGTGTATAGTCTCCGTGTATGATGTTGAAAAAATGTATTTGCAGTGAAAAGGTCATTGGTCTGACAAAATTCTATCATGCGATCTCCAGCTTCATTTCTGTCACCAAGACCATATTTTCCAACTACTGGGCCTTCTTCTTTGTTTCCAACCTTTGCATTCCAGTCACCAGTGATTATCAGTATGTCTTGATTGCATGTTTGATCTAACAGTGTATAATTGTTCCTTTTTCTGGGTATCCTCACCTGCATTTCTTGTTGGTTGTTTTTTTGATGCTATCCATTCTGACTGGGGTGAGATGGAATCTCATTGTAATTTTGATTTGCATTTCCCTGATGGCTAAGAGTACCTCAACCTTTTATCTTTCCCCTTAAAATTTTTGCCTGAAAGTTTGTACTCAATCTCAATTTTTGTGTCTCTAATCACTGGGACAATTTTTTTCACATCCATCCAATATATAAGAACTACTCACTGGTAACAAAAATGACCTAGAAAGTACAGGGCCATATTTGAGGTAAAATATGAGTTCCTTGCTAGATAATTGGGCCCCTGTCCACCAGGCTTTCTTGGAAAGCCAGGGATGTTTGCTGTCATTTTGTCTTGAGGCCACTTTAAGAAATCAGTACTGTAATCCAGTCAATTATCTTGCTTTTCATTATCTAGCTTTTAATATTTTTATTATAGTGAATTTTCTGTCAGCCCAACACACAAATAAACAGTAGCTACAGAAAAATGAAGTTTTACAAAGATTTTGTAGAAAGGTTTGCCTTTTAGAGATAGATACCATAAAGAGTGTTGATGATCTCCCAGCGTTTTTCTTTGGGTCTCATTGTCCCAAATAGGAGATGTGAGTGACACTATCTTTAGTGGGAAATTATCTGAGCTGTATTTATGAAAATACATAAGCTATTAGTGATTGCCTGGGTTTAGTTTTATTCATACCTGTTTCTCCTGTATTTCTACATCCACCGTTTCCACATACCCTCACTAGAAAAACCCTAGATATCATTAAGAAGGATATCAAAAACAAAACAATAAAGTTCTGTTCCACAATGCTCTATTGCCCCAGGGGGAAGACCTGGCAACCCACTCTGAAAAATCAATCAGCCATTGAAAACCCTATGAACAGCAGAGCACTAACAATAGTGTTTCCCCTGTTGTATGTAGGGTCGCTATGAGTCGGATACCGACTGGACAGCACCTAACAACAACAACAACAACAACAACAACAACAACAACAACAACACATAGCCCCAGGGTAATTTTGTGCAATTTTTGGCAGTATTCTTCCCAAAAAGTACAGAAAAAAAGAGAGAAAAGAGCAAGTAAAATGATCAAAGGAGGAAATCAATTGTATGAAAACATAGGGCTTTGTAGACATGACAGCAAAGAGAGAAGATAATTTGCATGTATAAAATATTGAGGAGCTTAGACAAATTATAGATAATTTATGTTAAATAATCTTTTAGCATTAGAGCAAGCTTTTATTGGGAAATTATATTTTAATAAATACTTTTGAATACTTAATATGTGAATTTAGACATTATGCTTATCTTTTAAATATTAATAACAGGATAAAATAAGGACTCTTAAAGCCAGCTGTCGTGGGACAGACCTCTAATCTCAGCACTTGGTGGCAAGTGGAGGCAAGAGAATTGAGTGTTTGAGGCCAGCCTGGGCTACATCGAAAGACTCTGTCTCAGTTTAAAAAAAAAAAAAAGAAGAATGATTCCTATATAATTTAAATATTATTATTATTATTATTATTATTATTATTATTTCTTTTTTTCTTTCTTTCTTTCTTTTTTTTTTTTTTTTGAGACAAGGGCTTGCAGTTTATCACAGCTAGTCTGGAACTCACCCTCTCCCTGCCTCAGCCTCCCAAGTGCTGGGATTATCGGAATCATTCGCTATGCTGGTTTAAATACTTAATTTTAAAAGATAACACATTATTAGTTGGTGCCTATAGAGCCCAAACATTCCTCTAGGTGCTGAAGCTGAGATGATAAAGCAGAGCCCACCCTTGCCATTTAAGGAATTCAGCATTCAATAGGAGCAATGTATATGTGAAAAAATAAACACTAAAATGTTATCATCATAGTGTTTGAGATATTCCTGGGCATAATAGTCTCACATAATGGGTGAGAGATGAAGGTATCTTTGGTGTTTCAGGGGATGTCATTGAGGAGGCCTAAGTAGTTTGAGTACATTAAGGAAATTGAAGCAGTTTGATGTAGCCAGTACAGAGGGCCCTTGATGTCATGAAACTTGTACTTTGTGGACTGCTGTAGAGTAAGTAGACAAGAAATAGGGAAATCCAGATAGTGATAATTATCAGGCAACAGAAAAAAATGGGCTAAGTAATGTGGTAGAGAATGTCACGCAGTAGAGGGTTGAGGAAAGTCATCATACTACTTCATAGGGTAGACAAGGAAGATGACAGGATGCATCTGATCTATGATTTGGACAAACAGAAGAAGCAAGGCTTGCATTCCTCTGGAGCAGAAGCTGTTAGGACACAGGGAACAACGGGGTAAGGCTGGAGGTGGAAGCCAGCCCAGTGTATGTAAGAAACAGAGCAAAGGTCGGCATTCCTGGGGGTGCTAATGGTAGTCGGCAAGACTGAGAGGGGCTAAAGTTGGGGGCTAATGAGGAGAAGAAGGAATGAGCTTTACAAGAGAGGACAAGCCAGGTCAGGCTTAGATCTTATTCTAATGCTTTGGAAATAATTAGAGGATATCAAAAGGAGAGGGATCTGACACAGTAAGATTGATATTAGCCTGTTTTAAAGAGACTGGCTCATAGAGGCAAGACTAGAAGTGGGAACTTCCGAGGAAGCTGTGTGAGGGGCCCAAGGAAAGATGGCAATAGATTGTTTAGTGCAGTAACTTTTATTTTCTTAGCAGTATTGGGGGTTGAACCCCCAATTGCACATATATTACAAGTGCTCTACCACTGAGCTGCGCCCCCAAACCCCTAACTTTTTTTAAGTATTTTTAATCTTTAGATAGGGTCTTACCCGCAAAGTTATGCAGGCTGCCTCTGGCCTTGAAATTGTGATCTTTCTGCCTCCACCTCCTGAGTCACTGGGATTACAGGTGCATGCTAGAAGCAGACATATATCTAATATATTTTAGTTAGGAAAGGTTATGTAGTGACTATTTGGTTGGATTTTTAAAAAGAATTTAACATTTTATGTTTATATTATTTTAGTGTAAGTAGAGCAAAGTCAAGATAAAATCACAGTTTTCAAATTTCTAAACTATATTGACTTTACAAAAAGCATACATAAGTCAGGCGCGGTGGCGCACACCTATAATCCCAGCGGCTCAGGAGGTGGAGGCAGGAGGATCGCAAGTTTGAGACCAGAGGCAGTCTGTGTAACTTAGAGAGACCTTATCTCAAAAAGTAAAAAAATGGGCTGAGGGTGCAGCTCAGTGGTCCAGCACTTGGAAAGCATTTAAGTGTAAGGCCCTGGGTTCAACCCCCAGTACTGGGGGAAAAAAAAAAAGGCGTACATAAATAAATTGTGATTTTTGGAGATTTTTGAGAACTAGAATGGAATTATTTATTTATTTATTTATTTAGCAGTACTTAGGTGTTAAGCCCAGGACCTTGCACATTTTTTGCAAGTGCTCTACCCCTGGGCTGTATCCCCAGCACATTTTTATTTTTTATTTTCAGTCAGAGTCCTGTAAAATTACATAGGCTGCCTCTGGCCTTGAATTCACAATCCTGCTTCTGCCCACTACGTCACTGGGTTACAGGCATGTGCCACGGTGCCTGGCCTAGAATGAACTTTAGATGAATTTTTGACGTCTGCTCCTCTCACACCACACCATCTCAATTTTAAGGTGAAACATTTTAGGTTCAGAAAGGTTAAGTGGTTTGTCCCAAGTCAGAACCAGAATATCTGCCTCCAAATTAATGTCATTTTTACTTAGGTTTGCTTCAATCTCCTTGAATTAGATTGTTACTTTTGAATAAAGAGCACTTTACTGAACTTTGAATCAATATTTGCTATGACAAATGAGTTCTAAAAATACTAAAATCCTCATATAAATAGTTATAATTACTAAGAATTTCTTTTCTTCCTTGCATATTTTCCAAACTCTTGGTCTTCCTAACTCATCCTTTCTTTTCTTCTCCTTCTTTCTGTCTCTTCCCCACCTGCTCCTCTTTTTTCCTCCCACAGATATTGCAATTGCTGCTCCCTATGGGGGTGAAGATAAAAAAGGAATTGTTTATATCTTCAATGGAAGATCAACAGGCTTAAATGCGGTACCATCTCAAATCCTTGAGGGGCAGTGGGCAGCTCAGAGCATGCCACCTAGCTTTGGCTATTCAATGAAAGGAGCTACAGACATAGATAAAAATGGATATCCAGGTAAGTTTCGTTTCCTTTCCTTTACTTTCCTTTTCTTTTCTTTTCTTTTTTCTTTTGAGCCAGTGTCTCACTATATAGCCCAGGCTGTCCTGGAATTCACTATATAGCCCAGGCAAGCCTTGAATTTTCAATCCCTCTGCCTCAGCATCCCAGGTACTGGGATTATGGGCATGTGCCACTGCACCTGGTTTGGTTATCCAAGTACTTTTCTACAAATACATGTGGCTCTTCGGTTGTTCAGTCCTAACATCAAGTGGTATTTAGTTACTGTTTTCTTGATTTATAGCTCATTTCAGTTATTTCAAGTACTCATCAAGTTTCTACAGTATTCAGGACATTCAGCTCATCACTAAAAGGGATGGGAAGAAAAGAGCTCTGTTTCTAGGAATACCAGAGAAAAGTCTTATAGAAGTTATAAACAAAAGCTAAATGCTCATTCCAAGTTTAGGAAAGTTAACCATCTTTTTGTTTTTAATGATCTAGCATTTTTATCTACTTGATTCATAGTTATGATTTTAAAAAAATACAGTATTGCATTTAATTCTCCCAATGAGGACTATGAAGAATATAACCTAAATTAGGTCACTATTTGACAATTTTCTGAATGTGAAGAGACTGAGAAAGGTAACTTGCCCAAGGTTGCCCACTCTGCTGCGCCACTAGAGCAAGGAAAAACTTTTCTAGGCTCTTACATATTTGGAGTATTATATCTGGAATCAAAATGAATCCTTTCTTTACATGAAACTCTAAAACTTCGAAAACTTAGATGATCTTTGTTGTTGAAATAGTTAATATGAGCTGAATATACAAGCATGTTGAAGTGCTTCTAGAAATAATACATGAAGTTTATTTTTATCTGTAAATTGGCAGTATTTTGGAATTTTTGTTATAAATGGATTATGTTTATTATAGCACTTTTAGAAAATACAGCAAAATATCTTTCATCTTTTTTGCTATGCATTCATACATATTTTTTAACTAAACAGAATCATGCTTTATGTACTGTTTATTATATATTTTGTTCACTCAAAATATCAGAAACATTTCCTCAATTTATTATTCTAAAACATGAATGTTACGTTTCCCATTCTAACAAGTAGCTGTTATATTTTATTTTACTGTATTTCTTGGCATTTATATCTGTATGAATGATTCTGTTGCATATCTCTAAATATGCCCTTAGGACAAAATTCTAGATGCTGTATCAAAGGTATGCAGTATTTTTTATACACTATTAATATACATCATCCAATTATCATTTCTTTCCCTCTACAAAATGATTTTTGTCACCTTTTAAAAGGACTCATTAATAATAAACAAGTGATCATTTTCCTACACCTATGTCTCTTTTTAAAAATTTTAACTAACTAATTATTGTAGTATTTGGTGGTTGAACCTGGGGCCTCACACATACTTTGCAAGTGCTCTACCACTGTGTTGTACCTGCAGCCCATTTTTTTTTTTTTTAATTTTGATTCAGGGACCCAATAAGGTATGTAGGCTGTGTCTGGCCTCAAACTCAAGATCCTCCTGCCTCTACCTCCCTAGTTGCTGGGTTTAGAAGCGAGTACCATTGCATCTGGCTTTTAAATAGTTTTGACTATGTAATAGGTGGACAGTATTATTTTGTTTCAATTAACAGTTTCTATTATTAGTGAAGGTAAGCATTTTTGCTTATTCATATATTTAGCATTTTTGTTTATTCGTATATTTACTTTTATAATTCCCTTTTTATGTCTTTTTTTCCTTTTCTATTGAGATACTATTTTTCTTTACTTTCATTCACTCATTTTTTTTTTAAATTATGCAGTGCCTTAAATATTATGGTTACCCCTAACTCTTCTATGCCTGCAGCCATAGCCCTATGGCATCCGATCCTGTCAGATCTCGGAAGCTAAGCAGGGTCGGGCCTGGTTAGTACCTGGATGGGAGACTGCCTGGGAACACCAGAAGCTGTAGGCTTGGGAGAAGGACCTGGCAATCCCCTCCCAAAAATCAATCTGCCATTGAAAACCCTAGGAACAGGAGAGAAGCACTGACAATAGTGTTTCCCCTGTTGTACAGAGGGTCACTATGAGTTGGATACCGACTCGATGGCACCTAACAACAACAACTCTTCTATGTATTTCCCAGTTTGTCACATTTGCATCTTCATCATAAAGTTTTCATTTTTTTTCTTTTGCAGCACTGGGGGTATTGAACCCAAGGCCTTATGCAGTCTAGGCAATTGCTCCACCAAGCCACATCCCCACACCCCCACCTTTTTTGAGACAAGGTCTCTCTGAGCTGCTCAGGCTGCCTCTGGCTTCAAATTTGCGATCCTCCTGCCTCAGCCTTCCATGTCTCTGCAGTTTCAGGTGTGCACTATGGCATCCAGCGAAGTTTTAAAATTTTATGTAACTCAGTCTATCTTAATGTTTTATCATAGGCTTTTCTGCTTAGAAAGAGGTTCCTCAAATTAGGTTGGGTATACTGTGAGATGGAGCTCTGATATCATTTTTTCCAAATCATGAACCACTTATAACAGTTACGTATAAAAATCAATGCATTTTGTTCTTGCTGATTTCAATGCTATATGCTGTCCTATTGGACATATATGTATGTGCTTTTTTGGTTTTGTTTTGTTTTTGAAACAAGAAATTGGGGGGCAAATTACAATGAAATTCTAAATTCCACAGGCATTTTTCCTGTGAGTGTATATATGTGTGTGTATTTTAGTGGGCAGAGGTTTGAAACAGGGTTTCAGTAGCCTAGGCTGGCCTTGAATTTGTGACCCCAGTGCCTCAGCCTCCTGAGTGCTGGAATTATAGGTATGAACCACCATACTTGGCAGGGGTATATGTGTTTGGGATATACACTTCTTATTGTTGCTCTTTTTTACTAAATATCCAATCAAAAGATTTTTGTCTACTTGGATAAAAGTCTAGTTTATGATGACTGTACCAATGAGAGCTTATTTATAGCTTTAAAGTATTATTTTACTTCCTTTTATAGCTTCACACATATTATTTTACTTCCTCTTACCTTTTTTTTTGGTGGGGGGTTGTGGGGGCTGAACCCAGGGCCCTGCACTTGCATGCTTTGCAAGTAGACCACTGAGCTGCGCCCCCGACCCATTTTTTTTTTTTACTTTTTTTGAGACAGGGTCTAAGTTATACAGACTGCCTCTGGTCTCAAACTTGTGATCCTCCTGCCTCCTCCTCCCAAGCCGCTGGGATTACAGGCGTGGGCCACTGCGCCCGGTGCTACTTCCTCTTAGTTTTGAGAATATGTTTGTATCTTTTTATGTTCATTAAGCATTTTGTAGAATGATATATAAACTTTAAACACTGTTCTTATTGTTAACATGTTTTTCCACTTTCTCTTAAGACTTAATTGTAGGAGCTTTTGGTGTAGATCGAGCTGTCTTATACAGGTATGTTCCGTGTTCTGTAATATAGGAATAATTATGAAATATTCAGAAGTTTTTTAGTTAGGTCCCAGTATTTAAATTTCAGTTTAATTAAAAAAAATTTTTTTTGTGGTACTAGGGGGTTAAACCTAGGGTCTTGCACATACTTTGTAAGTGCTCTCCCACTGAGGTGCACCCCTGACCCTTTAAAAAAAATTTTTTTTTAAGTTACACAGGCTGCCTCTGACCTCGAACTTGCAATCCTTCTGCCTCCACTTCCCAAGTTGCTGGGATTACAGGCATGTACCACCATACCTGGCTTCAGTTTAATCTTGAAGAAGTGATAAAAGAAATGATTAAATTTGTTTCAAAGATACTGTCCTGTGTTTGTTTTTCATCTTTAAAAATTGTATGGGTAGGGGTTGGGGGTATAACTCTATGGTAGAGTGCTTTTCTAGCATGCAAAACACTTGGGTTTCAATCCCCAGCACAAGGGGAAAAAATGCATTTGTTTATGTTTTCCTACAATAAGCAGGAAGTTAACTTGGTGCTTGTGTCTCTATTCTATGACAGCAAGGGCAATAATTAGTGAATCCCCAAATGAACAATTTTATTAGTGTAATGTGTATAAATTCATATATCTCTATTTCCCAACCATATACATATTCCTAGTTGTTCTATTTTATCAATTTCTTATGCTTAAGAATACCCAGTCCATAAATATGTTTACACTTCTGTGGACTGAGTTTATACATGGCAGGAAAACTAATGTTAGTGCTGTGTATTAGAGTTTATGATGGGGGAACCTAATTATAGCTATGGGGGAAGATCAGTATATATAGATTTCATGAATTTTTCATTTTTGAGATAGACCCATTGATCTGAGCCTACTGTATTTTGTACAGAATTTAACTTTGTGCATCTGAACTTTGGAAAACTTTATTTATAGATTGAATATCCCTTATCCGAAATACTTTGGACCAGAAGTGTTTCAGAATTTGGAGTTTTCTTGATTTTGGGATATTTGCAAAGACTTTACATTGAGCATCCCAAATCCAAAAGTCCAAAACTGAAGTGGCTCAAACCTTTGAGCATCATCTTGGTTCTAGATTTTGGATTTCAAAGCATTTCAAAGAATTTCAGATTTTTGGATTGGGGATGCTCTAAGTGTATTTTAATTGGTTGTTTTAGCATTTAAAATTTACTGTTAACGACCTAATACATGCACATGGCTAATATTCAAATAGTATAAAAAGGACATGCAATAAAAATATACTTTCTCAAACCAGGTACTAGTTTATTAGTATGTCCCACTAGAAATATTCTGTGCATTAAAAAATCATGTGTATGGAAGTTGGTATGGTCTATCTATATTGTGGGATTTCTTTTTCCTCTCCTACTACAATTATATCTTGGATATATCTTAGAGATTATTCCATTTCAACACAGATGAATTTTCAACACTCATGTTGTTGTTAGGTGTTATCAAGGCAATGTCAACTCATAGCAACCCTATGTACAACAGACAAAACGTTATTGTCAGTGCTTCTCTGCTATTCGTAGGGTTTCCAATGGCAGATTGTATTTTGGGAGTGGGTTACTGGGTCCTTCTCCCAAGCCTACAGCACCTGGTGTTCCCAGGTGGTCTGCCCATCCCGTTACTAACCAGGTCCGACCCTGCTTAGCTTCTGAGATCTGATGGGATGGACACCACAGTGGTATGGCTGCAGGCTTGACACTCATGTTCCCTACTATATTATATTGCATTCGTTGGATACCCCACAAATTACTGAAGAATTCTGCTTTAAAGGACTGAATTGTGGTACACTGGCCAGTTGTCCCACTTTGCTTTGAACTGGGTGATTTCCAAGGATGCAGGACTTTGAGTGCTGAAATGAGGGCAGTTTTGGGCAAGCTGACATTCAGGTTGTTTGTATTGTTTTTGCTATTCCAAAATATAATACAGTGTCAGCATCGTATTTAGTACTACTAAAACAGACAGTACACTGTATATGTGTGAATCTAAAATGCTTAGATTAATCTAACTTTTTGATAACAGTTTTTCTTTTTCTTCCTTTTTGGTTAACAAAAATCTCCAGGGCCAGACCAGTTATCACCGTGAATGCTGGCCTTGATGTGTATCCTAGCATTTTAAATCAAGACAATAAAACTTGCCTATTGCCTAGGACAGCTCTCAAAGTTTCCTGGTAAGGATATATGTTTTGTAATGATTATTATGGATTAATGGGTTAAACAATGTAAGAACTATTAAAAATTAAGGTGTCAGGGCTGAAATGTTATAGTTTGGACTAGAAATAGTGTTCAAAAGAAGATATCTTGAAAGCTCCAGAAGCACTTTATCAACTAGAATAAAAGTTGCAAGTGTACCACTGAGCTGCACCTCCAGCCCCCCCCGCCCTTTTTTTTTTTCACTTTTTGAGACAGGATCTGGTTAAATTATACAGGCATCCTCTGGTCTCAAACTTGTGATCCTCCTGCCTCTGCCTCCCAAGTCGCTGAAATTAAAGGTGTGCACCACCACACCCAGGTCAGAATAAAAGTTTTTAAGAATTATATATGGTCAGTGAATATATTCAAAAGAAGGAAAAACTAATAAAATTCAGAACATGTTTTATATTTAATTCTAAACAGGCTCTTGCAAATTTAAATTTTTTAAAGAAAAGTTGTTTTTCAGATTTCATATCTGTGAATAGCTGTATAAAAATTATTTTTCTCTAATATTTTGGTCTTTTCTTTGTTGCTTTACTAGTTTCCAAAAACATAAATATATTTTAAGTCTAATGTATGAATTCTTCTCTAACCTAGTATTTCTCAGATCTCTGTCACATGTACACCATGCTTATGATTTTTGCCACATTTTCATTCTACCTATGTTTTCTTTAAATAGAACCATGTTTTCTTTCAAAATATTTAAAAAATAAAATAGAGAAACTAGTAACTTTCTCATATATTCAGAATGAATAGAAAACTGATTAATGAAAAGTCTTGACCGATGTATTATTAAAATCACCAAGAGTAGCATACTTTGGGGAACACTATCTTTACTCAGAAAAATCACAGAGAATTATACATGATGAGAATGATTGGTAGCTCAGAAATTTTTATTATGAAACTGCTAATAAAAGGTATTTTCCTGATTTTATTTTTGATTTATTATAAAGTTTTACAACTTAAATTTTTTATCAGGCCACTTGAAACAAACAGTAATATTTTCTCTTCATTTTTATGAAGTGGCAACCAAGTTTTCAAGATTTTCTCATTTAGTTTTACTGCCTTTCTTCCCTTCGCTAACTTTTCATGTTCCTGCGAAGTTACCAAGAATTGCGTAATTGCGTGTGTGTGTGTGTGTGTGTGTGTGTGTGCTTATGAGACAAGGTTTGGCTGCAGCTCATGCTGGCCTAGAACTCATAATCCTCATGTCTGAGCTTCCTGAGAGCTATATGGTATTTAAAATTAGGCTAATGATTAGGAAGCTTCAAGAGCACTAACTAGAACAATAACTTTCATATGATTTTGACCGTGGTACAAAGTAAGAAATAAATTTTGCATCATATTCCAGTAAACACTTTGTTTTATTTTTGGCATTACCCTGAGCCTTGCACGTACTGGGCAAGCACTCCACTACTAAACCACACCACTCCCTCCTTTTAAATTTTTATTAAAAAAATTTTTTTTTTTATGGTACTGGGGTTTAAACTCAGGGCCTTGCTCTTGCATGCTTTGCAAGTGCTGGACCACTGAGCTGCACCCTCAGCCCATTTTTTTTTACTTTTTGAGACAGGGTCTCGCTAAGTTACACAGACTGCCTCTGGTCTCAAACTTGCGATCTTCCTTCCTCTGCCTCCTGAGCCGCAGGGATTACAGGCATGCGCCACCGTGCCCGGCTAAATTTTTATTTTTGAGACAAGATCTTCCTAAGTTGTGCAGTCTGCCCTTGGCCTCAAACCTGTAAACTTCCTGTTCAGCTTTCTGAGTTGCTGGGGTATAGACCTGCACCGTGTTACCCACCTTAAACGCAACTCTTACATCAATTTTGTTCATTTAATTTTATGATACTGGACACAGCATAAAGTCGATTTTATCATCTGTTCATAATCATGAGAAACATTGCTATAAGGGAGCTTTCAATTAAAGGATGTTTCATTGGGCCTTTTTATTAAATGAGACATTATTTTAAATATGAACTGTCATTTCCCTCACTTCATTTTATCAACGGGTTGTATAAACCTAAGAGGAAGTTAGGAGATTCTTTTTCTCATCAAAGTACTATTTAACACAGGCTGGCCTCAAATTCTCTTACCTCAGCCTCCCAAGTGTGAGGATTACAGCCTTGTACCACCTCGTCTGGCTTCAGTTTCATGCTTGAAGAATAATATTAAAGATGGCACGGTGGTGCATGCCTATAATCCCAGTGATGATTCAGGAGGCAAAGGCAGGAGGATCTCAAGTGCAAGGCCAGAGGCAGGCTGCATAACTTAACAACACTTGTCTTAGTTCATGTCTCAAGATAAAAAATAAAAGAGCTGGGAGTGCAGCTCAGTGGTAGAGTACCTGCAAATATGCAAGGCCCTGGGTTCAGCTCCCTCATATTGAAAAAAAAAAAAAAGAATATTAAGACATAAAGAGAAATGTAAGGCTTCACAATATAAACTGTGCAGCATCAGTCCTCTGCGTTTGCAGGTTCTACATTTTCAAATTCAATCAGTAGCTGATCAAAATGTATTTAAAAAGATATGTTTGTACAGAATATGTACAGACTTATTTTCTTCTCTTTATTCTCTAAATAATGCAATGTAATAGCTATTTATATAGCACATTGTATTAGGCATTATAAATAATATAAAGATTTAAAGTATAAGCAGGGATAAGTGTAGGTTATATGCAAATTACACATTTTATATAAGAGACCTGAGCATCCATTGATTTGAATATCTGCAGCAGGGGTACAAGAGTCATCCCTAGAACTAATAGGCCAGATACCAAGGACCAGATACCAAAGGACAGCTGTATTAGAAATGGGAGACGTGGGTGATATTCAAAAATATATCCAAACTGGATTATAGGATTTACATATATAATTTCTTTTCCCCCCTACAGTTTTAATGTCAGGTTCTGCTTAAAGGCAGATGGCAAAGGCGCACTTCCGGAGAAACTTAGTAAGTGTCCTATGAAAAGTCGTAGTATTTTAATGATGTTGCATATACAGGCCTTACAGAATGTTTTAGTGTATTTGGATAGTTAACTATTGTTGTTTTTAATGTGAATGTTTATGCTTGAAGACTTGTGAGATGGCAACACAATTACTTTCTTTGTTTGACAACTCTTAAGCCAGTTCAGAAATAATACATTTATTAATGGACATTGTGAGCAAAACAGCCCACAGAGTGGTTTTTAAAAAGTTGAGCAGTTAATGATGACTAATAAATGACTTCTAGAGGGAAAAAAAGCATCATTGTGTACAAGTAGATCCTCTTGCTGAGATGTGTGTATTTATATCCTGGAGAAGCCCCCAGCAGTATCAGGATGCAGGTTTAGAACTAGTAAGAAAGCAGGTGGTTCAGAAATGGTAAGAAGAAAGAGCAAAGTTTTGGTTGCTGAATTTAACCTATCCAGAAAACTCTATTATCCCTTCCCTAAAATGATTGATGTGGTTCTGAGAGCAAGGTAGGAATTAAAAACTATTGCCAAAATCACTAGTTTGTTAGATAGTGAAAAGTGCTGATGAACAATGATGAGGCAGAAAAGAGGACTGAAACTCTTGGTAGTTGTCTGTGTGGGAATATTTCCATAGGCTAGCAAGCAAGACCTCCCTGGAGGAGAAGTTTTCTGTGGAGATCTGAAGGAAATGAGGCAGCTGTGTGATGTTGAAAGGATGATTTCACACAGTGGAAATGGTGATTTCAAGATGCCAGTGGCAGGAGTGTGCTCAGTGTGAGGAAGTGCAAGGAAGGCAATGTGCCTGAGAAGGACAGAACGTGAAATAAAATAATCCTGAGGTTTCACCTAGATTTGAAATGAAGGTCACGATTTAAAGAAATGCACAGGGTGTTGTGGTTTTGAAAATTTGTACTCTTAGCTCCTTCAAGGAAAGTACTTAAAAAAACCAAATCTTAAAAGACAATAATCCTAACAACTATATATCAGATTTTTGTGGTGCATATTCATTTTTATGGGAGAAGGATGTGGCAATCCACTCCCAAGGCAATCCTGAAACAATCAGCCATTGAAAACCCTATGAGGGTTGCTGTGAGTCAGACACCACTCGATGGCACCCACCAACTAACCAATTCATTTTCAGATGTGTCTTGACCCACTAACCTATATTTGGTCACCTGCTTAATGAGGGTCATAAATATTTGGCAAATTGATATGGTAGCTTCATTGAAAGCAGGACTTGCAACTGATATAAACTGTTCATTTATCATAGTATTTGACATAATGATGTGTGTGCATATTAATGAGTACCTCTTAATCAAAATTGGCAAGAATCTTGTTACTTGGATTAATGGTAGAAGTCTTTTCTTTTGTTTCTTTTTTCTTTTCTATTTATTTATTTTGCAATATTGGGGGTATGATCCAGGGTCTCATGCATACTAAGCAGGTACTCTTATCACTGAGGTGCTCCCCTAACCCACTGGTGGAAGGTTTTGGGGTTTTTTTTTTTTGTTGTTGTTTTTATTTCCGTGTTGAGGAGTTGAACCCAGGGCCACATGTGCGCTACACAATCACTTTACCACTGAGTTGCACCCCAGCCCCTTTTTTATTTTTTATTTTGAGATAGAGTCTCCCTAAGTTGTACAAGCTGCCTCTGGCTTCAAACTTGAGGTCCTCCTGCCTCAGGCTTCCCAATGACTGGGATCAGAGATGTGTACCATGATACCCATCTTAGAAGCCTTAATTCACATATATTTTACCCTCTGGACTTCCTTCCTACAACTTAAAAGGTGAAAAATTTCCTCTGGTATTTGTTCTACTACCACCATAACTTGAAATTATGTATAATATCACTTTGGGGATAGTTGGATTAATTATTTAATTATTCCTAAATATTTAGAATTAATGTTATAGTCTCGATACAATGTATAGGCATTTTTTATGCATTTGAAGCCAATTACTTCTCAGACATAACCATCTCTGTTTACATGAAAATTCTGGATATCTAGGACAGAGATATGTTGGTTGTAAATCCTTTGATTTGTATAGACTTTCAGGTAGAGCTTCTTTTGGATAAACTCAAGCAGAAGGGAGCAATTCGACGAGCATTATTTCTCCATAACAAGTCCCCAGGTCACTCCAAGAACATGACCATTTCACGGGGGGGACAGATGCAGTGTGAGGAACTGATAGCATATCTGCGGGTAAGAGATGCTTTTCTGTTCCGTTATTTTTTCTTTTCAGTTATTACTTTTTCTTTCTCTTTTTCATCTAAATAGTTTTAAGTTTTCTATAAATTGATATTCAACCAAAATGAGAAGCACAGAAAAATACCCTTGAGGAAATCTAGCTTTTCATTGGCCAAACCTGCCATTAGACATAATATATTTTACCACTAGCTTGGATGTTCCAAACAGCCTTTGCACAATCATATGACTGGGTGAATTATGATAAATATATTGCTTAAATATTCCTGGGCTCTTAAGACAGTAAAAATCTCTAGGTTCCAAAAAGTAAGCAACTAACTAAAAAAACTCAGTGGCTTAATTTGAAATGTGAGTTATAAGCAAATATGTGAGCCTAGGTTGCTGGCAAGGGATGGAGCCTGCAGTGAGAGTGAGCTGTAATTATAAACACCAACACAAAGATTCAGCCTCACTTGGGGCCTTCAGCTTGAGACTCCTGTATTAGCCCCAGATCCTTACATGAAGCTAAAGTGTTCTTTTCTTTT
>VMDO01035144.1:5000-16375 GCA_007922755.1 Pedetes capensis | reverse complement strand
CTCTTTAGAGTATTGAAAAGCAAAGATGTCACATTGAAGACGAAGGTGCGTCTGACTCATGCCATGGTATTTTCAGTGGCATCATATGGTTGTAAAAGCTGGACATTGAACAAGAGAGACAGAAAAAGAATTGATGCTTTTGAATTGTGGTGCTGGAGACGTCTATTGAATATACCATGGACTGCCAAAAGAACCAACAAATCTGTCCTAGAAGAGGTACAACCAGAGTGCTCCTTGGAAGCAAAAATGGCCAGACTGCGTCTTACATATTTTGGACATGTAGTCAGGAGAGAACAATCCCTGGAGAAGGACATCATGTTTGGGAGAGTGGCAGGTCAACGCAAAAGAGGAAAACCCTCCACCAGATGGATTGACACAATGTCTGCAACAATGGGCTTAAACATAAATAAGATGGTTTGCCTGGCACAGAATCGGCAAGTGTTTCGATCTACTGTACATAGGGTTGCTATGAGTCGGACTCGACTCGACGGCACCTAACAACAACAACAACAATGTCCTCCTTCCCATGTTTTTTATCATTTTATGAATAAATATTAGAAGATAGGGAACTAAGTATTACCATTATCTTGTGTTAGTCATATTTAGAAAAGTATTTTCGGGTGGCAATATTGTGCATTTTATATTATGAATTATTTATTTTACCATATCATTTTAAAGAGTGTTTGGTTTTGGCTCCAGTATGCAGTTAAGTTGCTTGTCAATCTCTTGGCTCCTTTTGAGGCTTGCTTTTAAGCCTCTGTTAGGATAGTTCTCAGGAAAGCTTTTAGTCTACAATAAATTATCTCTACCTCTAGGCTGTGACCCTTGTGAAATCATTCCAACACTTTGTCTGTTGCTGAGGCTCATCTGTATGACAAAGGTTTTCTCTGAGAGTCACTTCATCCACTGGTTTCCTTCACAGTTATTTCCTCTCATGGTGAGTTCCCTCATGTGCAGAACTCACATTGCAGACAAAGGTGCACCTGACTCATGCTGTGGTATTTTGATTTGCATTATATGCCTGTGAAAGCTGGTCATTGGATAAGGGAGACTGAAGAAGAATTGATGCTTTTGAATTATGGTGCTGGAGACAAATATAAAATGGAGCACCAAAGTACAACAAGAGTGCTCCTTGGAAGCAAGCATTGCTAGACTATGTCTTATGTATTTTGGACATGTTGTCAGGAGGGACCAATTCCTGGAGAACATCATGTTTGAGAAAGTGGCAGATCAATGAAACAAAGGAAGACCCTCAACTAGATGGAGTGACAGTGACTACAAAAATGCGCATAAACACAAGATCATGTGCTTGGCATAGAATCAAGTAGTGTTTCATTCTGTTGTATATACAGTCAGTATGAGTTGGACACTGACTCAACAGCATCTAACAACAACAACTGAAGTGCTAGTTCAGACCAAAGACAGGTCTGGAACCTCACAGAAGAAGATCTTTCTGATCTTTAACACATGTATCATCAGAAACTAGGAAAGATGTTATCTAGGGTTCTTTTTTTTTCTATTTACTAATAATCAGATGAACAATTTCCAGAGGGGCTTCTGATTGAAAACCATTCAACAGTTTCTGTGTGTACACTTAAATAAATATGCTATTGTGTGATCACAGTGATTGCCCATTTTCTCTAAGTGTGATTATTGTGCTTATCGGGTAAGGAATTCTCTAAAACTCTTGTAGTGGATAAATAGGAAGTATGTTAGGATGGGAAATTAAAAAGAGGTACATCAATGTTTTTTCTCACTTAATGAGTTCTACTCACAAACCATGAGGTTTGTCTTTTAATATATCACATCTTCAACAAATGAGGGGAGAGTGTTTTGTTAATATAACCCTGTTCTACCTTCCTGTCTCAGGTTCTGGATCCCAAATGGATCTTTCTCTAATCCCAACAGATTCAGTTATTACAGATTATTATACTTTGCATTGTAAATTTGTTAGATGCCTAGGAATCCCTGAATTAAGCAAAAGCCATAGAGAAGAAATGCCTTCTAAGGTGCAAGATGCAGAATGCACACCAACGCAGTGACCTTGCTGACCATTTGACAGAGACAATGAAAACCCATTAGAAAGGAGGACAGGAAGAAGCTATATGAAGGCAAACCTAAGATAAATGAGGAGTACAATTTGAGAACCTAGACAAAGCAGGGGAAAGAAGGTTAAAGAATAAGAGGAAAAAATTGAATAGATGTGAAAATTTAATGGATGAACATGATTTAGTATAAAAACTGACAGGTGGATGCTAGACAGGTGGATGCCAGATAAGAATTTATGAATTATAAAGCCTAGTTTCTAATTCTATAACATTCAGTCTGAGCTACATTTAAGGTTTCCTTTTCTCCTTTCAGTCTAGATAATCGCAAGGGAGCCGACATTAAAGTTACTTCCAATATACCTGATTTCAACACATTGAACATCAGGAGGTTACGGCACAGTGGTGTCATGCAATCAATCATCTGTACACATTTAAAATACTAGCAGACTTTACACTCCTCTACCACCTATCAGTCGATCCATCCATCCATCCATTCATCTCACCTACGTATTATTTGATCATATTGTTTCAACCAATGAATAGTTTTAAATCTGGAAAGTTAATTGATTTGAGCACCCAACACAATGCCAAAAAGAAAGAATGGGGCACCATATTTACTACCAAAGGTAAAAAGAAAAAGGTAAAAGAAGGGAGAATAAAAGGATGAAACATAGAAAGAAAGAAGGAAAAACGAAAAACAAGATAAAATAAAAGAAAAAAGGAAGGAGGAATATTGGGAAAGTAAAAACAAGTGTCAAATTAGAAACATACTCGTTAAATTTTATTGCATTCAGTTCCAAGACTTTGGTTTAAGTAGACTATATCCTAGACTCTGACATTCCATAGCAAGGTTTTCATGTTTGTCTGCTAGTACTGTGCTTACAGCTATTAAACCATAACTATCTGTTAGCTAATTAATTATGTACATCTAGTTATGTTTCCAAGAAATGACACAATAACTATAGCTAGGGCTAGTTTATTTTTATGTCAGAGTTGGTAGCACTTCGAACTTATTTTTATCAAATGACTTTCAGTGAAGTCTTCATTGCTTGGACCTGAGTCTTCAAACAAAATCCAATTTAGCCTTTGCAATTAGCTTTCAGTTCACACACACACACACACACACACACACACACACACACACACACACACACTTCCTTTTCTTTCCTTTTCTTTTCCATTTCTTGCCCCAAATCTTGTTGCCATGGGTATTCTGTTGGTGTTCTGGCCTTCCTCATAGGTTTCTTTCATTTCTCACATCACAAAAGTGAGAAGTTACTTCCCAGAAAACAGAAAATTTGCAGAAGAGCCAAACTGCAACAAGGGTTGTGTATCTCCTCTTCAGACTGAC
The DNA here is from genome assembly GCA_007922755.1 of Pedetes capensis. Taxonomy (NCBI): domain Eukaryota; kingdom Metazoa; phylum Chordata; class Mammalia; order Rodentia; family Pedetidae; genus Pedetes; species Pedetes capensis. The sequence goes on along the minus strand of VMDO01035144.1, from coordinate 12,976 downwards.
TCTCCTTCTCAGCCTATCTTTTTAGGTGCTTTGGGCTCCACTAACAATCAAAACTCTTTTATTCTCAGTGATATTAGGTAACCATGGTAGTAATTTTCATTGCTGTGTGAGCTACAGGCTAATACTTACCTGCTAAGACTGTGAAGTGTTTGGAGAAATGAGTAAATCTGTGTTGCTAAAATCGGAAAAAGGAATTGGCTAAGTTCTCTGTAAGTGTTCTTTTCTAACCATGGCCTGCTGTTTCCTTTCATTGCTCTCTGGCTGCTCCTGGGCTGAATTTTATTTCATTTTGAAAACTACATATTAGGAATAAATGGAAATGAAATATCACTCCTCAAGGATGGACAGGTTTACCAAAAATACCCTTTTAGAGTTCTACCTCCAAAATGACTATAACGTGGTATGGAATCCTTGCAATAAATCCTTCAATCATTACTACTTACAAATAGATCAATGTTGATGACTGGCCTAAGGCAAAATCTAGAAATAAGAGACTTTACAGTTTCACTGCCCCTGCAGAGGTTGCTGGTGTCTAAGGCAGGGCTCTACCTGTATCACAGGGGAGACATCTTCCGGCTTCCAGGGAATGCACTGCATATGCCTAGAAATTCAGAGAGTATCCTTGCCTTTATTCATTCATATGCTTTGGGATCCAGGATAATTAGAACCTGACAGAGAAGTGTCAAGAAAGTAGAGCTTTCAATTCTATGTTTAGTAAGTTAAATCTGTGTGCTGTACTGGATTTTTCTGAGCTGACTGACTGACATCTTATCTAAGCTCTCCAAAGAAGATGACCAAAGAGAAAGTCTATGTTAAAATCATTTTCTGGTGATTCAATCTTCATTATTGTTTACTTTTCTCTTAAATTTAACAATAAGAAAATAGGATGTATTAAGAAGTTTCCAAAGGGACACGCTGCCCCATTTTCTTTCTATCAAGTTTTGCAGGCAACATTTGACACAGCTAGCCTTCCAACAGCAAAATCTATGCTCCACATGTTTCCGGAATATGTGGCCACTGGATTGTATAGCGTAGGTCCTGTGCTGAGGCTTTCATGAAAGAGGTAGAATTTGACATGGTTCTTATTTTTCATATTTTAATAGATCATTTAGAGCAATTGAAGACAGAGAAAAATGAGTAGTTTTCAATGAAAGATGATAGTTTAGTTATTATTTTATGAGAGTGGTAATTTTTTAAAAATATCCAGAAAATTAATTGGAAATAAGGGACTAAAATATGGGTCCCATAATTCACAACTGTTCAGTGAAATATATCAATAAACCATACAAGTCTAAAATATCAGAATGTGGTCAAACAAAATGTCATAATGTAATGGTACTAGACTTAGACAAAAATTAGTAAATTGGGTAGTTTGAGAATCCATAACCAGCACCTGTAATCCGAACAATTTGGGAGGCAGAGACAGGCGGATTACAATTTTGAGACCAGAGGTAGTCTGCATAATTTAATAAAACCCCGTCTGAAAAATTTTAAAAAATGGGCTGGAGGTGCAGCTCAGTGCTACAGCACTTGCAAAGCATGCAAGCACAAGGCTGTGGGTTCAACCCCCAGTACCACATAAAAAAAAGAAAGAAAAAGAAAAAGAGTTCATAACCAATGCATACACTTATCTTGGTACAACTACCACCAGAGAACCACAAGTACTATTTCCTTCCTGCATTTAGAATCTGAAGCAAATTTCTTTTATGGGCAAATTCTAAAATTAACAAAAAGGGAAGTTGCAAAATATTCTCTGCTTCTTCTCACTGTCTCTGTTGTGTCCCTAGTAAGAACATTTCTCTATGGGGAAGTAAGATCAGAGTCCAAAGTTGTAGATCAGCAGGTATAGCAATAAAAGAAATGATTCCTATCTTTATTCTTAGCTACTAGACTCATAAATTTCTGGCTATAGAAGAAACAGAAGCATATCTGGTAGATGATATCTAGAACTTATCTCCCACCTATAGGAAGCTGACACCTGCAAATTGTTCTGAGTTTTCAGAAGGTCTTTCCACCATTTTATTGGGCCAGTAGCCCATTCTACCATTCATATTGGGTTGGGATAGGGTATATGGTAGAAACCATGAATTCCATGGGTACACACTTACTGTTAGATGCCATTTTTTGATGGTGATTATCTTGTTCAGAAGAAATACTGTGGAGAATTTCCTGACAGTGAGTAAAACAATCTCCAAAATCATGAATGGTGTTTGGGCAGTGATCATTGTTGGCAATAAATGCAAAACAATTGCCAGAATAAGCATCTCTTTCAAAAAGAACAAATCATTTCCCCTTCCATGAGGGAAGTAGTCCGTTGCAACCAAATTGTTACCAGGTGTCTGGCTTGTCCTGTTGTATTGGTAGCTTAGTGTTCCTTTCTGTTGTTTACATGTTGGGACCTCACCAATAGCTATGATCATACCATCCATAGTAAGTAGAAGCCCATGTTGTTGAGGCTATGCATTACCTTCATGTCTGCTTCCACAAACACATGGTTCTTCACCCTCTTTCAGCAATGTCTATTATAGCTTCACAAAGAAATTCCCTGGAATGTGTGAAAGGGGCCATCTTTCCCACAAGATTATTGACAGCCTCATCTGCAGTGGCGGTCATTTGGTGGACATTTATACCAGACAAAAATATTTTCACTTTGAGCCTATCCCATAAAGTCCATGAGGTCTGCTCCTGGTTTCTTTGTCTCCAATTTTCCAATATTTTTCTTTCTAAATGTATCACCATCCAGCCAAATCATAAGCTATTGCTCATAAATCAGTACAAATCACACTTTCATCCACTTTTTTTCTTGGAAAAGTCAAAACATGATGTATTTCTCCAAATCCTTCCCACTGGAAATTTTCTTTCACCCTTGTTCTTCATCATACCTGAGTAGAGATGAAAAAACAGAACAAACAAACAAAAGAAACCTAGCAGTCAGCAGCTATCCACTTTTAGGTATTCCCAGACATGACAGCAAATTTTATATTTCAGCTTGATTAGGCCATAGGATGCTGGATATCTGATAAAACATTACTTCTGTTTTTTTTTTTCCCCTGTGGGAAAGGTGTTTCTAGGAGAGAACAGCACTTGCATTGGTGGACTGAGGAAAGCAGATTGCTCTGTTCAACTTCAGTAAGCAACATCCAATACACAGAGCATCTGAATAGAACAGAAAGATGGAAGAAGGTGGAATTTTCTTTCTTTGACTGCATAAGTTGTAACAGACCTCTCCTGCTTGTGCACTGACTTAAACAATTGATGCTACCTGTCCTCAGTCAGGTACTCTGACTTATATTTACAACCTTGGCTCTCCTGGTTCTCAAGCTTGCATAATGTAGATTGTGGAACTTTCCAACCTCTGCTGGTATCAGGCAAAAGATAACAAGGGTTAGAGAGGATGTGGAAAAAGGGAGCATTTAAATACTTCTGGTAGAAATTTAAATTTACTAGTTCAGAAAACAGTGTAGAGATGCTTCAGAGAACTAAAAATAGAAATGCCATATGATCCAGCAATCCCACATCCAGGTATATACACAGAGGAACTGAAATCACCATATCAAAGAGATATTTTTATTCTCATGCTCATTGCAGCAGAATTCACCATAGTCAAGACATGGAGTCAAACTAGGTGACCATCAATGAGAAAGTAGACAAGTAAATGTGCTTTACATGATGAAATTCTATTCAGCATTAGAAAAGAAGGACATTCTGTCACTTTTGACAACATGTGAATTTATACTGATGCTAAATGAAACAAGCTGGGCACACACACAAAAAAATACTGCATGGTTTCACCTATATGTGGAATCTAAAAAAGTCAAACTCTCAGAAATGGAGAATAGAATGATAAAATGCTGTCCAGAGGCTGGATAGCAGCAATGATGGATGGGGAAAGTGTATATGTTAGTCAAAGTGTATAGACTTTCAGTTAGAAAAGAGAAGCAAGTTCTAGTGATCTATTGCACAACATGATGACTAGAGTTAATAATCTATATTATATATGTCAAAATTGCTAAAAGAATCAATTATATATGTTCTTACTACAAAGAGAAGGTAATTATATGCAGCATGGATGGATTAATAGGCCTGATTCAATCATTTCATAATGTATAACATCATAACATCCCATTTTATCTTGTAAGTATGTATTGCTATTACTGTTTGGTGCTGCCAAATCAGATCCAACTCATAGTGACCTTATGTACAATAGAATGAAACACCACCAAACACTGTGCCATATACACAATCATTTTGTTGGAGCCCAATGTTTCTTCTCATTTTAAGTCATGTAACTTCAGCAAAAGGAGGTCCCAAGCGCTTTAATCCATTCCCATAACTAAGGTTGACTCTGCCTTGAAGAGGCAACAACCCCAGTCATTTCTTGAATGCCTTCCAGCACATGGCACTCATTTTCCAACACTATGTTTGATAGTGCTTCTCTGCTATTCATTAGATGTTCAATGGCTAATTGTTTTGGGAATGGGCTGCCCTGCTGGGCCCTTTTCCTTGTTCTGTCTTAGTCTGAAAGCTCAGTTGAAACCTGTCCACCATGGATGGCTCTGCTGGTATCTGAGATACCAGTGGCATAGCTTTCAGCATCACAGCAACATGCAAGCCCTCACAGCACGACAAGCTGACAGGCACATGGTGGAGATGAATATATATATATATATTCCTATATATCTTATCAAGTAAATATAAAACAATTTAACAAAATACAAGTAGATGTGGAAGGCTCTGAGTCTCTTGCTCATGTAACTTAATTGTGTTTTCTGGATGTACTCAAGCTTAACATATATACCTCTGTTCAATGATGGCATGTTCAATGATGCACATGCCTAAATTTATGGCATCCATATCATGATAACAATTTCTGATAACATGTTCTCTTGGTGGCCCTACTCAAACTATCTATCTCTAATACAAGCTTGTATCAATTCAGAAGTCATACTGCTGCTGTTGTTTTTATTTTTAAAAAAACAGCTATAATCAGAATATGGATGGCTTGCTTCAAAAATCACAAGAGTATGGGCTATGTTGATGTTGTTAGGTGTTATCGAGTCCAGTCTGTCACACAGTGACCCTATGTACAAAAGGACGAAACACTCCCTCACACTGCCATGAACAGGATCTTTGCTATGTTTAAGCTCATTGTTGAAGCCACTATGTCAATCCATCTAATTGAGGGTCTTTCTTTTTTTCATTGACCTGCTACTATCTCAAACATGATGTCCTTCTCCAGAGATTGACAACATATCCAAAATACATTAGACAAGACACTGTTTAGCCATCCTTGCTTCCAAGGAGTATGATGGTTGTACTACTTCTAGGACAGATTTGTTGGTTCTTTTAGTAGACCATGGTATAAGAAATATTCATCTCCAGCAAAACAATTCAAAAGCATCAGCTCTCCTCCTGTCTCCTTTACTCACCATCCAGCTTCACAAGTATATAACGTGAATAAAAATACTATGGCATGAGTCAGGTGCACCTCCGTCTTCAATGTGACATCTTTACTTTTTGACACTTTAAAGAGATCTTTTGTAAGAGCATTTCCCAGTGCAACATGTGTTTTGATTTCTTGGCTGATGTTTCTACAGGTGTTCATTGTAGAATCAAGTAAAGCAAAATGTTGGATAACCGCAACCTTTTCTCCATTTACCATGAAGTTGCTTATTGACTCACTTGTAAGGATTTTTGTTTTCTTTATGTTAAGGCACAATTCATACTGAAGGCTGTGTTTTTTTATCTCTATCAGTAAATGTTTCAAATCCTCTTCAACAAGCAAAATTGTGTCATCTGCATAACACAGGATGTTAAAGTCTTCCTCCAATCCTCATGCCAGGTTCCTCCTCATAAAGTCACTGGAATTATAAGCAAACACAAGGGCTTCCAGCTCCAGAAAGAATATTTAACAGTGAGAAATTATCTCAATAAAATATGGCACAAATAATTTTGAGCCATATACTATCTTTTATAGACATACTCAATATTCTTGCAGAAGTTTCCATTATTTCATCATAAAAAATATTTTTACAACTTTAACTTTATACTTCCTATTCATTTAGCTTAGAACTAAGTTATACTTATTACCATAAAAATTTGAGGGAGTGTAATAGTACAAATAAAATACAAATATAGCTGAGTATGATACATTTAAAACTTTTAAGTCCTACAGGTTGAGAATATGATATCAGCAGAAATGTGAGATGCACTGATTTGTAAAATGATGATCATGTGGTACCTGTTAATGTGTACAATGTTTATGTTTTATGTATCAGCTAAAAATAATAATACAAAGAGGTGATTACCATTTTTTTCAACAATGACTAGGAGATAGGACAAAAAAGATAGAAAACTAAATTAAACTCACTAGAGATTGTTGTTGTTGTTGTTAGGTGCCATGGAGTTGGTATCCAACTCATAGCGACCCTCATAGGGTTTTCAATGGCTGAGTGTTTCAGGATTGCCTTGGGAGTGGATTGCCAGGCCCTTCTCCCATTTTTGCAGTGCTGGGAATTGAACTCGGGACCTCAGAGACTGCAGCGCAGCGCTCTACCAACTGAGCTAAATCCCAGCCCCACTACAGATTAAGCATGTGAATATTTCCATGTCTGGAAAGGCTTTCAGACTCAAAATAGTCCTCTCTCATAACTTGACTCTTTCCATGGCTTTGGAAACCCAGTTACTCATTCCAGGCCGTAAGTCTGTATGAGTCCATTCTCTGTGGGTTGAATATCTATTTTTTTTTTCTGAAGAGAATACCTTTACTTATTTTTTTATTAGAAATTTTTAATGTACATCATAATGTGATTCATTTTGACATGCTTTTCATTGTGACAATTTTCATATATGCAATTTGATAAGCATTATTCATATAGGTTACCCCTTACCCTCCTCTATGTTTACCCCCCTCCCCCCCTTCCCATCTAAGTTTTCCATCCAAGTCTTCTCTATCTTTTACTATGTAGTATTTTTCTATATGTCCTTGGGTTCCATTTCTGTTTAAGATAGAAACTTTTCCTGTAGTGGTCTTTGTTTCTATCTTGTTAGAACAATTACATGCGATTTCTAGTCCATTTATATTGACCTCATTGAATATCTATTTTTGTCACTTTCACCCTTTTTTCCCTCCCTCCCTCTCTTCCCTTTCTTTTCTTTTCTCTTTCTTTTCTCATCTTTTTTTTTCTTTTCTGTCTGTCTGTCTTTCACTGGTTACCATTATTTAAAAGCATTTTGATCTTCAATAGATTTCTCTGATTTAGTATAGTAGGGATGATAAGTGGAAGTCTAAATCCCTTGGATTCCTTAAGGAGATAGATCTTATTTTGTAAAAGTTGATTCAATAGTTCACCAGAGCTTAATGAGAGGAAAACACTCATCATGTTGTCATTCTAGGATTTTGAAGTAGATTCTATGTAGGCTTCAATTCAGCCAAAATATGAAAAAGATGAAGGAAGAAAAAATATATTTTTGTGATAATCCTAAAATATGTTTGTAGATTTTTCACTTATTGTTATTGATAGGTGCCACTGAGTCAGTGCCTGCCAACTCATAGCGACCCTATGTACAACAGGTGAAACACTATTGTCAGTGCTTCTCTGCTATTCATAGGGTTTTTAACGGTGGATTGATTTTTGGGAGTGGGTTGCGGGGTCCTTCTTCCAAGACTACAGTAGATGGTGTTCCCAAGCACTCTCCCATCCAAGTACTAACCAGGCCCGACCCTGCTTAGCTTCCAAGATCTGATGGGATCAGATGCCACAATGCTATTTTTGCAGGCCATATATTTTTGTAATACCTCTAAAATATGTTTGTAGATTTTTCACTCATTATGTAAATAATATTTGTTACACATATAACAATTATATGTAATTATATATATGACTGATGTTTTACTCAGTTGGGGCTATGATAACAAAGTATTGTAGACTGAGTGGCTTATAAAAAAGTTTAATCTTTCGTGGTTCTGGAGCCTG
>VMDO01035143.1:0-16346 GCA_007922755.1 Pedetes capensis | reverse complement strand
AACACCAATAAAACCAAAGAATGGTAATAATACAGATGGGCTAGAAAATCCATGTGATGGTACTGACAGTGTAAAAAGATAGTTCGCTACATAAAATGTTTCGATCTTAAACATAATTGGGACCCAAGGATATATAGAAAAATATTACCACAAAAAGACAAGCAAATGGAAGAGAGGCCTTTGGTGTGGGGGGTGGGACAGGGGGAGGAGGCACACAAGAGGGTAAAGGGGGAACTTATCTGTGCAATGTACAACAAAATGCATATGTGGAAATGTCACAGTGAAATGCATGTCAGAATGAATCACATTAAGTTGTACATTAAAAATTTCCAATAAAAAAGGGGGGGCCCCCATCCCCAGGCACCCATGGCGGCCACATGTGTACTCCCTACTGCAGCTCCATTGCCCTCAGCCACAGCCTGACTGCCTGTCTTCTCTGATCTCTCTCTCCCTTTCTCTCTTTGACGTCCTTAAATAGACCTGATCTTCAGCTACTCAGTGGGCTCTCATGTCTGTGGACCCTCCCTGTGAGATTTTTTTCTACCACAGAACTGCTTCAGAAAGTGGCAAGAATGATGGTATGTCTGTTCGAAGCCGGGGTAGTAGTTGAAGGAGATTAATGTCTATGAGACTTTTTCTGTAATGTTGTTAGGTTCCACTCTTAGTGGCCCTCATAGGAGTTTCAATGGCTGATTGCTTTGGGATTGCTTCAGGAGTGGATTGTCATGCCCTCCCGTTTTTGAGGTGCTGGGGATCAAACGTGGGGCCTTAGAGAGTGCGGAGCAGCGCTCTACCAACTGAGCTAAACCCTAGCCCTTTTCCTGTAATAGATTTTGGAAATTTAAACATTCACCAATTTTTGATCACCTCAAAATTTACATTGTTACTGGAGAGGGTACCACGGTGTTCTCTGGCCCCAGTGTGTAGTGTCCCCAAAGCCAGGTTCTTGGCTCAGCAGATCAACAAATTGAGTCTGGGAGCCTCACAGGGTGAACAAGAATGAAAGTTTTATGTAGAACATTGAGAAAAATAACGGGGGCCAGTGATGTGAGCAGGAATGAAAGGGGAAGAACAGGATGCCTGCACAGAGCCGGGGTGAGCTGAGAGCTGGGGAACCACATGGGGCACTGAGTAGGAGTTTACATAGTGTCTGGGACTGCACTGGCTGTTCAGATTGGATGGTGCTGGGATACTGCCTGATGACACCCTGCTTGGGCTTCTCAAGCCCTGCTGTCCCTTGCTGATTGATTGGTTGTTAGGTCTCCGGTTGACTTCTAGTTGGTACTGGCAAACATTTCCCTGCCCAATTCCCTAGGGACAGAGTTTCTATTTGTTTTCTATCTCGGGACAGCTGATAACCAATAGAAAGTAAAGATTGTCACTTGAACTGGAAACCTGGCTCCAGCGGTTTGTTCTGCCAGGCCCTGCTCTCTAACTGTCCATGCCTCCCAAATCTGCTTTCCTCCTCCTTCCCCTTTCCACATTACACTTAGCATGTTAATTTATAGTTCAATTTGCCTGAAACTAATGTTCACAACACTAATTGTCACCTTTTTTGTTTCAGATTTTTTAATGATCTGTGTTTTAGTACCGTCTAAGCTTTAGAGTATTGTTGTTGTTAGGTGCCCTTGAGTCAGTATCTGACTCATAACGACCCTCATAGGGTTTTCAATGGCAGACGGTTTCGGGATTGCCTTGGGAGTGGATTTCCAGGTCCTTCTCCCATTTTTGCGGTGCTGGGAATTGAACTTGGGACCTCAGAGACAGCAGTGCAGCGCTCTACCAACTGAGCTAAATCCCAGCCCTAAGCTTTAGAGTATAGGAGCATTGATTTCTTAGATCCAAGAAATTAGTGAGGTTAACTTACGTCACTTTAGGTACATCCAGTTCAAAGGTCACCATTTCTGGTGACCTGCTGTGTTGTGGATTTCGGTGCCATTACATTGAGTGTCTTCACAAAAGGACATCTAAAGAATACAGGTGACTTCTAGTAGGCAGGGAACATGTATGTACTTGCCTGCTATTTTCCACAACCCCTAGCTTATGAGGAGGGTGTTTGGGTGGGTAAGACATGATCTGAGTGTTAAGAACTTGGTCTGGAGAGGACAGAAAGATATCAGGTAACTGTAAACCAGAGCTACACGTGACAGGTGCTGCCACGGAAAAAATGAGCACCGTCAGAGCTGTGAGGAAGGAGAGGTCATTTCGGGGGAAGCAATCAGGGGTGACTTCCTAGAGGACAGAGACCATCTGAAACAGTTCTTAAAGGATAAGGGATCCTCCAGAATGAGGGAAGAGAGACTAATATGAATATCAGAACAGAAGCAGAAAAATGCAGAATGTGAGTATTGTGGAGTATCGTTGTTAGGTGCTGTTGAGTCGGTGTCCAACTCATAGCGACCCTACGTACAACAGGCGAAACACTATTGTCAGTGCTTCTCTGCTATTCATAGGGTTTTCAACGGCAGATTGATTTTTGGGAGTGGGTTGCCAGGTCCTTCTCCCAAGCCTCCAGCACCTGGTGTTCCCAGGCGGTCTCCCTCCCAGGTACTAACCAGGCCCGACTCTGCTTAGCTTCTGAAATCTGAGGGCATCGGACACCACAGTGCTATGGCTGCCGCCATGGTGTATTAGTGGAAGTTAAATTTGGCCCAAACTAATGTGCCTTGTGTGTTTGGTTTGGAGGACTTGCTGTGTTGGTGAGAACTTCTGCAGGGAAGGATAGAATGGACACAGTGGCATAGGAAGCTCAGTCTGGGAGCAGCACGAAGGCTGAGTTCAGTATCCTGGGGGCAGGGGTGCTCTTGCAGAGATGAAGGCCTCAAGCGTACCAGGAAGGAAAGGCAGGGGACAGCAAGGAGCGATGCTGGCCTCTGGAAGGTGTGAGGAGGGATTCGGAGGATGGGTTGAGGAAGGCTGCAGGCACCAGGAGCTGGAGCTGCAGGGACACTGGTCTGCAAATGGCCCCCAGAGTCTCTTCCTCCAGCCTTGCCTTATTCATCGAGTCCTCACAGAGTACCTACCGTGTGCCAGGCACCCAGCTCAGTGCGGAGGCTGCACGCTGAGGGTGCCTGGCCCTCAGGGGGTGGCCATCTGATGGGAAGACGGCTAATAATCAATCAATTACACAGGTAACCTGAAACATGACTTGAGAGCATGGCCGGGTGTGTGGGGCTGCGAAGCCCTGGCCTAGCCTGCAGGTGCGAGGCTAGGGCGCAGGGGGCAGGCAGGGCCACAAGCAGACAGGACGGACAACTGCGCATCTTGGAGGAGGTGACGTTCAGCCCTCAGATAGGCATTGCCGCCTCAGCGGCCTCTCCCTGACCCTGGTGACGTTGGATGGCACTGGGGCCGATGCCCATTGCCTTTCTGACTCACTCTAGTGGAGGAGCAGCCTTGTGCCCGCCCTGGGGGCTCCAGTGCCAGCCCCTGCCCCTCATCTGATACTGTCCCACCCTCCATCCTCCCCACCCCCAGCTCTCGGATTGGCTTTGTCTGCAGGTCCTCGCTGGCAGGGCAGCGCCTGGCTTTTGTGCTTTGGAATGTGGCTGTGACGCGCCCCCTCCCGTGACAAGGAAAGAGGAGGCCAGATCCTGCGGGGGGGGGGGGGGCCCTGGGCTCCTATGGGCTGTCTTCCGGGCAGAGTGACCATGGGGTGACTGGGGGAGTGCTTGCTGAGTGGTTTCCCTCTAACCAGGGGCCGCAGGGGTCCCTGGCGCTTGGCCTGGGCTCTGCTGCGCCTTCTTTCTAGCCTTTCCTGTCGATAGTTGGGTCTTTTCCTTTTCTCTTACTTCCCAGACACTTCACAGCGCCTTGCAATTTGCTAAGTTCAGCCAAGGACCAAACCCAGTGCTTTGTGGTTTCTTTTTCCCCCTTGTGGCCCTCCCCTGACCTCCTTGCAGCATTGGACTGTGTAGACGGCCTCCCCTTCACCTTTCTTCCCTTTGGGTCTCCTCCCTGGGATGCCCCAGCTTTCTCCTCTACGCTCTCCCCTGCCTGTCTCTGGACTCAAGGCTTCCTGACCCCCGTCCCTTTGCACCTGCCTGTGGCCACCAGCTGGGCCTTGCCCCGCAAACCGAGTGTGTCCCCACCTGCTCTCCTCCTCCACGTCCCCAGCCTGAACCCTCCCTCCCTGCCACACCCAGACCACCACCTACACCTGGCCCTGCATGGGGATCACCCACGCAGCTCCCCAGAAACTGCCTGTGATGGAGCCTGGACTTCTCCAGTCCTGTGAGAGCCTCGGCCCCTGCCCCAGCACCTCGCTCTTCTCTCTCCCCCAGTGCCACCCCCACGGACCCCACCTGCCCCACGATCCCCGCTGAGGACTGTGATGGCTCCCGTTAGCCTGGCACTCCAGGCAGACGCCTCAGCCTTGCCCGCTGCCCCTTCCTCTCACCTGTCCTTCTGCCTCCTCTTTACTGCTAGATGTTTCTAGAAGGTGCGAGGAGAGCACTGTCCTTCCTCCCCTAATGCTGTGGCTTCTGCTTAGAAGCCCCTCCAGCAGTCTCCCCCAGGCGAGCCCCTCAGTGTGACCAGGCCCTGCTCTGTCCACCTCACCCACGGTCCCTGCCCATACCGCAGGCCCTTGTGCGGTGCTCAGCTTGGGGTGCTCAGGCTGGGTTACCAAGGGGTCGGGACAGCTAGTCCCACGTGTCAGTGTGGCAGGATGGGGCACAGGTCTAGGTGCTGCAGATGGGAGATGTGGGTTGTCCTCCTTGGGGGTGGGCCTGGCCCAATCAGGTTAAGGCCTTAGCGCCAAGACTCAGTTTCCCCAAAGCAGGCTGACCGGCCTGTTACTGGGAGGCAGCGGGGGGCCCTGGTCCTCCCTCACACCCGGATCCTGGCCAGGCGTGTGGAGCCGCGACCAGGGGCTCTGGCTTCTGCGGGCCCCTCATCCCCATGCTCGGGACTCCAGTTTGTTCTTGGGGCTCCAGCTCACGTCAGCAGTTCCCGCTTGCTCCTGAGCTCCCCTGCTCCACACCCCGCTCCCTGTGGCCCTGTGGCCTGCGCTTTGTGGAAAGACAGAGCTCTGGGACGAAGCCTTTCACACTTGGTGGGTGTCCCACAGTGGTTCCTTTTCTCAGGTGAGACCCAAGCAAATGCACAGGGCAGGGGCCCCTCTGGCACCCCCAGGGGAAGAACTGAAGTGTCCTTGGAAGCAGCATCCGTACTTATGGTGTTGGTTCAATGGCCACGGTCATTTTTCCTAAGGCTAGGAGGAGTGGAGGGGTGTCGCCAGCTGAGTTGGGACTGAGAGGTCTCAGCATTCATACTCAGTTCTTCCAGCAGGCAGGTGAGGGGCCTGGGGCCTGCCTCACATGGTAGTTAATGTAGGTAGCAATTCTTACAGAATGTGAAAATGGCCTGAAAGAAGTACCCCAAAGAACAGAAATCAGGTCTGGTTTTTTTTTTTATGACTATTTTATTCGAAACCCTATCACCATGCCTGGCCCATGGAAAGAACCCAGGTCAGACTTGCTGAAGGAATGTTGATTCTTATTAGAATTCTAGCTACTTAATGCCCGGAATTTCCTTGGAGTTCCTTGTCTATTTGAATTCTTCAGCCATCAAATCTAGCCTCAGGCATTACCTCCTTTAAGGAATATTCCCTGACAAACTGTTTTTAATATTTTGTAACTGTTTTTCTCGGTGTCTGTAGCCATACTACCCTAGTGTCCCATCTTATCAGATCTGGAAAGCGAAGCAGGGCCAGACCTGGTTAGTCCTTGGGTATGAGACCACCTGGGAATACCAGGTGCTATAGGCTTAGAAGAAGACCTGGCAACCCACTCCTGAAACAATCAGCCATCAAAAACCTTATGAATAGCAGAAAAGCACTGACATCGTGCTGGAATGGCACAGTGTCAGGGAGGGTTTCATTCTGTTGTACACAGGGTTGCTGTGAGTCAAACCTGACTCAATGGCACCTAACAACAACTGCTTTTTTTACGTTTTCAGACTTTGAACTCTCAAGACAGTTCCTCTGTATGACTCTATCTCTAGCACAATGCGTAACACAGATTTGATGAATTCTTACATTGAATATGACATTTGCAGAGCTGACCAATGTCCAGAGCTCTCAAAGAATGAAGGGTAATTCCAGATGGTACTTGAGGCTTTTGGGGAACTCTGCAACATCTGTCCTCTGTTTTCTAGGGCCAAAGCTGGTAAGACCATTAGGTTCATTACATTCTAGGTATGACGTTGGCCTAAGCAAAACTGGGCAGAACTTTTCCTTTTGTTGTTCAATGCAGAGGAGTCACAATCCAAATGCCTTCCAGGTCAGGCAGGTTAACGGGCTCCATGCAAAGGATACAATGACAACTGTGGCAAATGCCACAAGGCATCCAAGTCGCCTCTGACTTTGGTACATGCAAAGGGCTGGACTTTGCCTCATCCGCTCTGCCAGACAAGTGGCCAAGTGCCATGTAGGGCCCCCAGTGGGCTCCTCACAGGCCCAGGACTGCATTTCCTGATCAGCCCGTGACTGTGGGAAGCTCTCGTTTTGCTCATTCCGCTCTTCTCTCCATGCAGTTAAGAAGGGAAGATGCCCACAAGTCAGTTTTTACTTTCTCTTCCCCACCTCCTCACCTACAGCCGTAGCCCTGTGGCATCCGATCCCATCAGATCTCCGAAGCTAAGCAGGGCCGGGCCTGGTTAGTCCTTGGATGGGAGACCGCCTGGGAACACCAGGTGCTGTAGGCTTGGAAGGACCCAGCAACCCACTCCCAAAACACAATCAGCCACTGAAAACCCTATGAATAGCAGAGAAGCATTGACAATAGTGTTTCACCTGTTGTATGTAGGGTCGCTATGAGTCGGACATTGATTCAATGGCACCTAACAACAACCCCACCCTCCTGAGTCATGTTCTACTTAAAGTCAAGGAACACTTAGGTGCCTTGTAATGGTGATCATTTCCTTGCATGCCCTGCAGAGGAACCCTTCCTTGACTATGTGAATGTGATTTGATTTGGAAGAAAGCTTGCTATACTAAAAACAAATGCTGAACTTTTTTATGTAAAGAAATTAGGGACTTTCGGTGAACGTTTATAACGTATAAGCAGTTCTAATTTGCAATAACAGCTCTTAGACCTTGCCACAGAGTCATCTGGATTTATTTTTTATTATTTTATTTATTTATTTATTTATTTTTGCAGTACTGGGGGTTGAACCCAGGGCCTCGCGTTTGCATGCTCTGCAAGTGCTGGACCACTGAGCTGCACCCGCAGCCCATTTTTTTACTCTTTTGAGACAGGGTCTTGCCAAATTATGCAGACTGCCTCTGGTCTCGAACTTGTGATCCTCCTGCCTTTGCCTCCCAAGCCACTGGGATTACAGGCGAGTGCCACCACAGCAGGCTTTTATTTTTAAACACAAAGTTTTGATGAGTTGGTTCCACCCACTGTTTAAAATAAGTTACAGGAGGCTCTTTCAACTACACTCCAGCCCTCACGGGCTGAAGTCTGGAGCCCCTTCCCCTCCTGATCTTCCTTCCTGTGGCCTCCCCACCCGTAACGTAACGACCTTGGGACATAAGCGACTCTGCACTGACTTTGAGTGTGCTCTCCACAGCTTACCTTTGATCTGTGCCTCGTGATCCTTCACTTCACATTGAGAATTCTCCTCTCTGCTTTGACAGAACTCCAGTCTGTGACCCCGCCCCACGGCTGTCAGTCTCTCCCAAGCTTCAGCATCAGTCACCTTGCAGCTCCTGAGCCGAGCTGGCCGCTCTCCACCCAGAGCTGCAGTCTGTGAAGGGAGTCCTAGGGGCTCTGGCCAAGGTTGTTTCTGTCTAGTATTTTCCCCACAAAGCTGGTGCCATGGCCTCCATTGTTCTAAACATATAGGAGTTTGCTGTAATTGTTATTCTCCATTTATCAATTTGTTCATTTTCTCTTGTGAATGACCAACAACTTTTGAAATAGTTTAACTTGGTCTATAAATTGTTGTTGTTAGGTGCCGTCGAGTCGGTATCCGACTCATAGTGACCCTCTGTACAACAGGGGAAACACTATCGTCAGTGCTTCTCTGCTGCTCGTAGGGTTTTCAATGGCAGATTGATTTTTGGGAGGGGGTTGCCAGGTCCTTCTCCCAAGCCTACAGCTTCTGGTGTTCCCAAGCAGTCTCCCATCCAGGTACTAACCAGGCCTGACCCTGCTTAGCTTCCGAGATCTGACGGGATCGGATGCCACAAGGCTATGGCTGCAGGCAGTCTATAAATACTATGTTAATAATGTTGCACTGACCACGACTCACAAGGCTGAGGCAGGAGGATCTCGAGTTCAAAGCCAGAGGCCACCTGTGCAACTTAGCCAGACCCTGTCTCAAAAAATAAAAAAGGAGGCTAGGGGCGCAGCTCAGTGACAGAGCACTTGCCTAGCATGTGTGAGGCCTTGGGTTCAACCCCCCAGCATGAAACACACGCAAAAATAATGTTGCATAGAAGCCCACTGCTTATTAAAATGAAGAACTAAACATCTAAGATTAATTGCTAAAATAACACTTTATTGGTTTAGAAAAGTTCCCTGAGTGACAGGTCATTTGGAATACCACGCAGACACACATTCTAACGTCTTTGAGCCAAATAAGAAAAATTTCAACATGCTTTGCTTTAGTGTAGAAATCAATTTATTATTTACCAGTCATACTTTTTATCTAAGAGAAATATGGCTGCTCCTGCCTCCCTGTCCACCCTCATCATGATACTATGTCCCTAAGATGCACGTACCTTCAAAGGAGAACAGACGTGATGTCCTTATTTTCCAAAGAAATGTCCCCCAGAAAGTCTCACAAAATGGCCCCGGGAGTCCTGGGAAGAGCTACAGAGGCCTCCCCAAAGGGCTCTCTTGCCCACACCGACTGCCTGCCATTTCTCATCACAAAGAAAGCAGGAAATACTTCTGATATGGGAGTGGAGAAGACATCATCCACCAATATGCCTAAACAGTTCAACATATCATTTTGATGGGTTGAAATTTTGTTTAATTCCATTCAGCAAACTCCATTTTGTTAGCTTAAAAAGTTAGGAGAAATTATTAACAGATAGGCTGTGTATGTATTAATTTAAATGTTTTCATTCCCGTAAGGCAGAGTTTAGGAAAAGTCTCCATTTTTTTAACAGGGTATAGAAACAGCATTTTCTTTTTACAGCTGTGGTTTAGGAAAATCTCATTAAAAGCAAGCATTTTAGTGTTTTAAAGTACAACACTTAATGACGGGTGAAAATATAGACCTGATTCAATTTTCATGGCTCAGATCTCTTAGCACTGTGTATTTTTTTTTTTTTAAGTCGGCCTTTGAATAGTTTTAAGGTTAAATTCTTTGGTGAGCTCTGTTAGAATTACCTCCACTTTGATCTGAAGGCTCATGCTGCCTGGCACTTAGAGCTGCCTTGCCGCTCGGCTGAAGGGGTCCCCCCACCCCTATGTTATGTGCAGATGTGAAGCCACAAAACCCCCAAACTGCATTTGTGATGGACGCACAGGGAGACCTCGGAGCCTCACTGGCCATTAGGACTGAGCTGGTCTGGTGACCCACAGGGTCTGCCTCTTCTGGGCCTCATTTCACCCAGACTGCCCTTTGGTGACAGATTTCTGCCTGGGTTTGAGAATTAAAACCCAACTCAAGTCCCCTGAGTCCAGTGTCTTCAAGGGACTTCATTCTCTTTCCAGTTTGTGTCCTATCCTAACAGCAGAAACAGTCATGGTCAGATCTAGCCCTTGTTTAAGGTGAATTCCTGGGAGAGAACAGCTCGCTGAGTGGAGCCCAGGGGTAACCAAGCACCCGGAGCCAGTCCGTCTGAGAGGGCGGACCAGGAGGAAGTGAGCCACAGGAGGAAGTGCGGCCCACAGGGCCACCGGCCAGGACAGCGGCGTCACACTGGGCACCTAGCAGTCACCCAAGTGCCTGTCAGCCACCCTTCACAAAACATGCCAGTCCTGAGAAAGGGTAGCATCCACGGAAGAAAAGATAAAAAGGCAGTACCATGTTTTTATCAGGAGACTTTAAAACAAGGGCTCAGCAGGGCAGAAGAGAGACAGCAAGGCACCGGGGTGGGGAGGGTAGAAAACGCCTTCCCAGGCTCATGGATTTGAGGTCAATGTCATGACATTTTAAAAAATAAAGTGTCAGAGTTGGCAAGTCTTGTTTGCTATGGTAGAAGTCAATCTTCAGAACACACTTTTGTTTTCATTCTTGGTAGTTTTATAGTAAGTGAGCCCTGCATTAGGGAGAAGGGCAGAGTCCATCTGGGCCTCCTCTGCCTTCGCATTTGTGTCTCAGCAGCCTGGGGTGCTGAGCAGGGAGAGGAAGTGCTGCGTTTCCCAAGCTGGGGTTGCCACTGAGACTCGTCACCACCCCACAGCTCACAGGGGGAATCTTTCCCAACCACAGCCTTTTTTCTCCCAATTTTCTAATACTCCAATAACCTGCAAAAATTCATAGCAAGTATTTGTGGTATTATTCATGAGGAAACTCACAAGACACAGTTAATAAATATAATGTCTACTGGTGTCCATGTCTCTAGGGTTTTCCTTTTTCTTTTTTGGCTTTGTTTTGATCTTGGTAAGGGGGGTTAAACCCAGGGCCTCACGCATGGGTTTACAAGGGCTCTACCACTGAGCAGCAGCCCCAGCAACTTTTTAATTTTTTATCTTGAGAAGGGTCTCACTAAGTTCCACAGGCTGTCCCTGGCCTTGAACTTGTGAGCCTCCTGTCTCCACCTCCAGAGTCCCTGGGGTTATAGGCGTGCCCCAACACACCCGGCCATTAATTCTGATTTATAAACATTCCAGGAGCTAAGGAAAAGGGCAGACTGGACTCTAGTCCTTGTTCAGAGAGGAGATGGGCAGCCAGATATAGATGCAGCTTTTAGTGTGCAGCACATGTCTTTATTAATCTAGACAAATATGAGAGGTTGGGAGGAATATATGAATAAGGAATCCAAATTAACACTGAGGAATCACTCCTATCCAAAGCCTAAGTTATCAGGATTTGGCAGAAGGTTTCTCTCTCTCTCTCTCTCTCTCTCTTTCTTTTTTTCTTTTTTTTGTTTTTTGTTTTTTGTTTTTTTGAGACTGAGTCTTGCCATGTAGCCTCGAGGCTGGCCTCAAACTCACAATCCTCCTGCCTCAGCCTCCTGAGTTGCCAGAATTGCTGCACCATGACACCCAGCTGAAGAATCTTTTTTCTTCTTAAAATAACTAAGCTTCAAAATTATTTTAAAGATTAACAAATTTCACTGCCATAAAGCTAAGTTTAGAATCAGAAGTGGTAGTGAGAATTTGACAGACAAGACTCTGGCTTTGAGAGAGAGGGGTTTGTTAGATTTTGTCCTCTGTTGAGCCTATTTTAATACTGTCAGGGGCTGATTCCTAAAGGAACAATTGGGCTGATTATGCATTGACAATTATTGCTGAATGCAGACTAGAACATACCCTGTTATTTGCAGTCTAATTAACATTTTGTTTTACACATTTTAATCTGAGCTCTTAACGTTTTAGGAGTTGCCATGAAAACCAATGGTCTGTTCTTCCTGGCTTTATGTGTGCATAAGGCGTAACAGAGACTTTCTGGCGCGGGTGAGTCTGAGGGAGGGAGGAGGAAATTGCACCTGTTCTGAGGTTCATAGAGTCCAGCATCACCTGAACACTGACCGAAGCATTTAGTTAACAGAGTAACTAACCCAATAGCAATATATTAATACATTCTGGGTACAAGTGATTTATGAACTCAAAAGAAATTAGTTTATGCTAAAACATACAACTTTCAATTCAGTCTTTGCTTTAAAACAAGCGAATCTGTTAGGCTAGTACAACAGGCTTTTTTCCATTACTCTACTGTGCTTTCTTGTCCATCACTCCATTAGCTGCACTGAAGTAGGCTTTGGAAAAACCATTCTTGACTTCTTTCCCCGCAGGGGGCTCTGGCGTACCTTTCTTCATTGGCTTTTTTTGGTATGTCTGTTGGGGGTGTACATATTGAAGAAAAAAGAAAGAGAAAAAAAAAGACTTTAATCAGATATGGTCTCTAACATTACATGCCATTAAAACAGTACATGATTTTCATATTCAGTGAGATCTTTTAGGAAAATTCTATGCTTGTAATTTAGCTATTTTTAGGCCTCTGGTTAAAGATAAAATAAAGGTAAAAACTAAGATAAATGCATGAATATCAATGAAATGTTATTTCTTTCCCTTTATCTCTCTTAGGTCAGGATTTGCACATGAGAGGTTTCGTACTCAAATTATTCTTCATTTGTTCACTTGGAAAGGATATAATTTTTAAAGAAATCATTGAAATGTAGAAGTGCTGTTATTCTAAAAGAACCGACCCCTGGGATTCTGGTTTGGATTTCCTTTTGGCATACCATCCTTTTAGGTGCTAGGGACTGAACCCAGGCCTCCTGTATGCTATGTGCATGCTCCATCAGAGCTCCACTCCAAGCCTGGCATGGCCTCCCTATCCTCATACTACACTGGATCTCATCTCTACTGTTTGTTAAAGCACTGGTATTAAGGGTCAATACTAAAATTATATTCTTCATTTTGGACTAAAATATTCAAATTGAGCCAGGAAATAAGAGAGCATTTCTTGTTTAAAGAGGAAAATATGGTTGAATACAATTTCTAAAATATTGTTTTGGATATAAATATATGCTCTTATTTTTCTGATGCAGCTTCCCTTTTCCCCAGCCTACAAAGGAGACCAATTTAAAATCTACAATCACCCAAGGCTGTGCTAACATAGCTTTTATAGATTCTTATTAACAAAGTCCCTTTGAAATCACATTTTGAAGCCCTTTACCATCTAAATTGTTAATTAAAAAGAAAATGACACTTGACAAAGCAAAGGCCAATGTGACCTCTCCATACTGGTTTGCCATAAAGGCATTTTTTTCAAAATGAACAGTGAGTCTACAACATTGGAGTAGCTGATATGGGCTTATTATATTTAAAAATGAACTGTTCTCATTTTTTCTCCATTTATATAAATTTCCTGGATCTGTCTTACTACACACCTTTTAGCTTTCAGATGTTAGATTTGGGCAGCATGGTACCAATACACGATGCAAATTGAGAACTGTGCGTATACCTTCCTGGTATTTCTGATCAATGTTTTTGAGTGCATGCATATAACGTTTTACCCAAATGCCCACTAGACTATTGACTGCTTATTTTTTGAGGAGGAGACTGGGAGACAAGTTAGGAATTCAAATTTTACTTTTTCCTCTGTATATCCCTGGCCTGCAGCCATAGCCCCGTGGCATCCAATCCCATCAGATCTCGGAAGCTAAGCAGGGTTGGGCCTGGTTAGTCCTTGGGTGGGAGACCGCCTGGGAACACTCGGCGCTGTAGACTTGGGAGACAGACCCGGCAACCCACTCCCAAAAATCAATCCACCATTGAAAACCCTATGAACAACAGAAGCACTGACAATAGTGTTTCGCCTACTGTACACAGGGTTGCTGTGAGTCAGATACCGACTCGACGGCACCTAACAACAACAACAACTATATATCCTAGGTATCTGAAGCTATGCAGAAGCATGTGCTACTATCATATTTAATCATTAACACTAAGGAAACCTATAAAGCAGAAAGTGTCCAGTCTACTTTTACGATCAGATACTTGCATTTCACATACCTGGATGTAAAAGTTTAGGAATAGGATGACGAGTGTCATCATGTAGGAAGACTGGAAAATGAGGCAACCGAAGGGGAAGCCACAGGGCCTCACGGCGGCGCTGAGCGTGTGTGTGATGGTGAGCAGGAACTGGACCTGGAGGGCAGTGGACAGGTGGATGAGCTGGGCCGCAGCCAAGCCTTAACCGGGTAGATGCAGGAATAAATGGAGCAAGAGGCAGAAGCAGACCGCTATACAGAAATGCTTTTGAAATTATATTAGTAAACATATAAAACTGCCCATTAATAACCTTCTGATGGAAAAGTACCAGATAAAATTATTTAGATAAGAATGATTTAACATACACATTAATTGTAAAAGTGTCGTCTACATTTCAAAACAGAGAACTTCCCATTATAAGCTAACTGCATATTGCAGAAGACATTTTGATACAAAGAATAATCTTAAAAGGCCACTTTAGAGAAAAATAGGCAGGAGCATCACATAGAGAAGCCAGGGACGTCTAGGAAGGCTGAGATTTCTACCCTCTCCTGTCTGAGAGCCCCAAGGAGAAGAGCGGAAGGGGCCACGTACCAGCTGGGCCTGGGTGAGATACTTCTTCCACCACAGGTACTTGTGCATAGATGGGAACACGGACAGTCCGTAGTAGGAATACATAAGGATGTGGATAAAACTGTTCAGCGTTGGTCCAAAGAAACCTACGGAAGTACAGGACAGGAGTTACTATTTTTAGAAAATAAGGTTGCCCATTCTTTGTCAAGTGGTTTTCTTCCTATCCATTCTAACTGAAAATGAATAACAGGTTCAGGACAATCACAGAACAATATTCATACTGACAGATTCCCTGATTATCGTGCTACAGCTCTAGGATGTGGCAAAGACATTTAGGTAAGAGGAGGGAACTGGGATAGGTTTCCAACCAGCATTCCAACCAATTAATTCCTTGTCCACAAATGATTTACTGTTGCTAGTTGTCATTACGTATCAGCGAATCAGGAAGAAAGAGAAACGTTAGCTTAAAACCAGCAGCAAACTTCCACTAAAAACGAATTGTTTTCATCGTGGCTAACTCTTCGATGAGCCGTCTCGATAATCAAAAGAGCCTTTTTGGGCTGCGGGTGTTGCTCAGTGGTAGGGCTCTTGCCTACCGTGCAGAAGGCCACAGGTTCAATTCCCAGCACTGCAAAAGCCAACCAAAAATGGCCTCTGTACAGGGCTGACTGAGTGCTAGAGGGACAGGGGTAGGTCCCCAGCAGATGCTGGAGAGGCAAGAGCATCTGGGAGGGACAGAAGGTCCTGCAGGGTGAGACACAGCTTATGGAAGGAGAACTGGCCAGGGAGACTGGCCCAGGACCTGGCTGCCTTTAGGACAGATATCTGTGAGCCAGTGGCCTGCCACCATCTTCACAAAGAATTGTCTGTTACAGACACAGGAAAAGGGTGTTCCAGGAGAGGAAGAGGGCTGTGAAGGGGGAGGGAGCAGGAGAGGGCTGTGTTCTGTGCTGGACAAAGCACAGGCATCAGCTGTGGGAGGTCAAGGGTCCCTGTGGGCTATCTGTGGGAAATAAAGAGCTCGGTGCTGTGAGGATTAAATGAGTCAGTGCTCAGGACACAGGGAAAGCAATGCACATGCTAATCCAGGTCTGTGGTTAGTGTGCTGTCCACCCCAGGTGGGAGAGGCTGGGGTGGCAGACAACCACTGGCTAGCTATATCCTCTTTCCCATCTGGAAAATGGGTATAACTACCTCACAGAGCTGTGGCAGAATGAACTATGGGCTGGTTAATCGACCTGAGTTCTCTGGCTGAGCTTTCTGATCTTGTTGTTGTTAGGTGCCGTCAAGTCATGTCCAACTCATAGTGACCCTTATAGGGTTTTCAATGGCTAATTGTTTCAGGATTGCCTCGGGAGTGGATTGCCACGTCCTTCTCCCGTTTTGGGGGTGCTGAGAATTGAACTCAGGACCTCAGAGACTGCAGAGTGGCACTCTACCAATTGAGCTAAATCCCAGTCCCTGGATTAGCAACCTAGATAAATGCAATCAATGAATAAGAAATGAAAGGAACAGTACCATGGGTATGGCAGGTTCTCACCCAGTACCAGCTGGAATAAGCTGCTGCGACACTTGAGTTTACATGAAAACACAGTTAGGCTCGGAGTAGGAGTCAGCGATGTAAGCGATAGTGACCCATCAGTCCCAACAATGAGCAGTCCTTACTCATCCTTTTTATAATAACTCTTAAATGGAAATCGTCACAGATAAAGTGTCTTAGTCATCATGCTGAGCAAGTTTTAGATGCTTAGTAATGTGTAATGGAACTGGAAAATTATTAAAAACGTAACCTGGGAAATTATTTGATATTGATTACAGTCTTCATTAACAACTAAACCCAGATTCTGTCCACCTAAGAGTGTGAAAACCCTGCTTTCTGGACCCTACCCCTCTGGCAGTTTTATTCACACTGCAGGTTTTATCTGCACTTGCCCAGCCCTGGGCAAACAGACAGCCCCCAACTTATGATATTCCACTTAGTGATTTTTCACCCGTGTACTGGTATGAAAACAGCACACTAGTCAGACACGGTGGCACACACCTGTAATCCCAGCGGCTCAGGAGGCGGAGGCAGAAAGATCTCAAGTTTGAGACCAGAGCCTATCTGTGTAACTTAGTGAGACCCTGTCTCAAAAAGTATAAAAA
>VMDO01035142.1:0-16333 GCA_007922755.1 Pedetes capensis | reverse complement strand
AGAAAAGTAAAAATAGTGATAAATAGATGCATTTTAAAAACACATTAAAATTTTGTAACCGTTAAAGCAGCAGAACTACATAGTAAAGCATTTAACTTACCCAAGGGAAAAAATGAAATAATGAAAAGGAAAATAAAAATATTTAACCCCAAAGCAAGCAAGAAATGAGAAAATATGGAAAGAATAAAGTGGTAGAAAATATGGAAAGAATAAAATGGTAGGTAATAAAATGGTAGAATTAATACAAATATAGTACACTGAATGTTAATGAAAAAACCCTCCAGTTAAAGACTAAATACTGTTAAAGTGGATAAAACATTTGGTTCTATGCTGATCATAAAAATCTCTCATAAGGAAATTGCACAGTCAGGTTGATAGTGAAAAGATAAAATGAGATACAGCAGGCAAATACCACTCAAAAGAAAAATGATTTAGCTATATTAATATAAGACAGAATAGACTTTACTGTAAGAGATATAGCTAGTGATAAGATCTTTAATGTTTGAGTAAAGATTTAGTTTTCCAGGAAGACACAAAACATCAAACTCTGTATACCCATATAACACAACCTCAAAATACATGAGACAAAAGTGACAGCATTTCAAGGAGAAATTGGCAGTACACCATCAAAGTGACTGATTTTAAACACAATTATCTCAGTAATTGATAAATTAGGCAGTTTGAAAAAGGCAGTAAGGATACAGTAGATTTTTGAATAGGACAGTTAACAGGCTTGATCAAGTAGGCCTGCACAGAACCTTATACCCAGGAGTTGTAGCATTCACACTCTCTTCAAATGGGCACAGACATTTATAAAAGCTGACTATAGTGTACAATGCAAACTCAACAATTTTCACCTGTTGTTACACATATCACACTCTCCGACTACAATCAAGCTAGAAATTAATAACAGAATACCACTAGAAAAATGCCATATTTAGAAGTTTAAAAAGATCTAAACCCATTTTGATAAATATCAAACATATTTAGAACTAGGTTATTGTGAGAGTATTACATACAAAAATTTGTGAGTTGTAGGTAAACTTGTACATAGAAGGGAATTTATAACTTCAAATGCTGGCTGGGTGTGGTGGTGCATGCTGAGGAAAGAGGGTTGAGAGTTTGAAGCCAGGGGTTCCACTGTGTAACTGTGTAACTTAGCAAGTTACTGTGTAACTTAGCAAGAACCCTGTCTCAAGATAAAAACTAAAACAAAGGGGGCGGGGGCTTGTGGTGCAGCTCAGAGGTAGAGCGCTTGCAAGATAACATAAGGTCCTGGGTTCGGCACCCCCTGGTACCTCAAAAATAAAACTTTAAATGTTGGCATTCAAAAAGGCAGAGGGCTCAAAATCAATAAAGCATCCATGTTGTGTGTGTGTGTGTGTGTGTGTGTGTGGTGCTTGGGATTGAACACAGATGTCTTGCATGTGCTAGGCAGGTGCTCTACCACTAGGCTGCACCTACGACCTCTTTTTAATTTTTATTTTAAGTTAGGATCTTGCCGCACAGGCTGCTTCTGGCTTTGAATTCACAGTCCTCTTGCCTCAGCCTCTTGAGTCTCTAGGATTACAGGCATACACCATGGTCCCCAGCTAAAGCATCCAGCTTAAGTTAGCCAAAGAATAGAAAATAAATCCAAAGAAAGTGGTAAATGGAAATAATAAATGAATAATAAATTATTGAAATAAAAATCACACTATAACGAATAGAATCAATGAGTTTATAAGATAGTTCTTTTGTAAATCTCTGGCATGACTAATCAAGAAAGAAAACCAGAGAGCACAAATAAGAGTGAATAGAAATGGAAAGGGGTCCATACCATAAACTTTGCAGTAATTAAACAAGTAAGAGGATATTATGAATTTTATGACAATAATTTGATGGTTTATGTGAGATGGATATATTTCTAGAAAATGACTTATTGAAGAATTGAAGATCTTCATATCTTTATGACCATTAGAGAAATATAACTTAAAATATTCCCACTAAGGATATTACAAGCCCAGATACCTCTATAAAAGATTTAAATCAAACTTTTAAGGATCAAAGAATTCCAATGTAATACCAGCCCTACCAGAAAATAAGTTCAAAGCATTACTTCTGAACTTGTTTTATGAAGTTGGCAAAGCCAGGAAACCAAAATCAGACAGACTGTATAAAAATGAATTGAAGGCCAGTCTCAATCATGAACAGAAGCACAGCAATGTCAAACAGAATATTTGCAGACATCAACCAGTGGCTATACTGGAAAAGGTAATAATCTGTGTTGGGCTTATCCTGTAATTTTAGGTTGGTTTAATATGAGAAATCAAATAATAATATTAACCACCTTAATATTTTGAGGAAATAAACAGAATTAACTTAAAGACCTCAGGAAAAGACCTTGATAAAAGCGTACATCCATATATGCTGTTGTTGTTGTTGTTAGGTGCTGTCTGACTCATAGTGATCCTATGTACAACAGATCAAACAGTGTTATTAGTGCTTCTCTGCTATTCATAGAGTTTTCAATGGCAGATTGTATTTTGGGAGTGAGTTGCGGGGTCCTCTGTCAAGCCTAGAGCACCTGGTATTCCCAGATGGTCTCCTATCCAAGGACTAACCAGGCCCGACCCTGCTTAGCTTCTGAAATCTAATAGGATCAGATGCCACAGTGGTATGGCTGCAGTCTCCATGCATGATAAATACTCTTAAATTAGGAATAGAGGAATCATCTTTAATCAGATAAAGAGAATTCACAAAAGAAGTGAAGGCAAATATACTCCGTAAGTGACAAGTTCAAAGTAACTCCTTCAAGGTCAAGGATAAGACAAGGATGTTTGTCATCACCATTTATATTAATATTATACAGAAATCCCAGCCCAGGTGGTAAGATGAGAAATAGAGATAAAAAGCATAATGACTAAGAAGAAAAAACAAAACTCCTAAGTTAGTAAGTGGTGACTAGGTACATAGCACACCCAAAAGAGTAGACCAAGAAATTATCATTGTGGTAGGTACTGTCGAATCAGTATCTGATTCATAGCAACCCTTCATACAACAGGTAAAACACTATTGTCAGTGCTTCTCTGCTGTTCATAGGGTTTTCAATGGCGGATTGATTTTGGGGAGTGGGTTGCCAGGTCTGTCTCCCAAGCCTACAGCACCTGGTGTTCCCAGGAGGTCTCCCATCCAAGTACTAACCAGGCCTGACCCTGCTTAGCTTCTGACATCTGATGGGATTGGATGCCACAGGGCTACGGCTATAGGCAGAGAAATTATTAGGATTAATAAATTAAATTTAGCAGTGTTGCTTGATACAAAAATCAATATACAAAATCAATCCTATTTCCATGGAAAATATGATTTTAAAATATTTTACACTAAGAACCCAAACATAAAATACTGAAGAAATCTTAACAAGGACATGCAAATTATTTTAAATGTAACAATTACAAAATTTTGTTGGCAGACAATAAAAAGGATGTAAGAGGAAAGATAACATGCTTTCTCTCCCTCACTTTCTATTATTCTTTTTGGAATGTCTCCCTGTGTACACCACATAGCTAAGGCTGGCCTGGAATTTGCTTTGTAGGGAAAGCTGACCTTAAACTTGCAATCCTGATGCCTTGGCCTCCTGAATGCTGGCATTACAGGTATGCACCCTTACGCTGTCAAGATAACATATTAAAAAAAAAATAACATATTCTTGAATAGAACACTCAATACTATAAAGATGACAATTCTCCTCAAACTTACTTATAATCAGTGTAAATGCAACCAAAATCCCAATAGCCTTTTTCTTCTACAAATTGAAGAATAAAGTTCATATAAAAATAATGAACAGACTTGCCAAGACATTCTTAATGAAAATGAACAGGGCAGAGGCTTGCTCTACCAGATATCAAGATTTATTACAAAGCTATAGTAATGAGGATTTCATCATATTCATTCAGCTAATGACAAGGGACTACTTAAGATACAAGAGAATATTCCAAAACTCCTAGAAGAGAATATTGGAGAGTATCACTAGGATCTCCAGGTCAAAAAAAAAATTATTTAACAAGACAAAAGAAGGACAATACAAAGGAAAAAATGGATACATTTGCCTACATTGGTATTAAGAATTGTTCATCAATAATATAAGCACCATTAGTTCTAGGACTACCCAAGGGTAACAAAATCCACAGATGCTCAAGTCCCTTACATAAAATGGTGTAGTGTTTGCATATATCACTAGACATATCCTCCCATATACTTTAAATCATCTCTGTAGACTATTTATACTTATCTAATACAATGTAGCCTGCAGCCGTAGCCCTGTGGCATCCGATCCTGTCAGATCTCAGAAGCTAAGCAGGGTCGGGCCTGGTTAGTACTTGGGTGGGAGACTGCCAGGGAACACCAGATACTGCAGGCTTGGGGGAAGGACAACCCCCTCCCAAAAATCAATCTGCCATTGAAAACCCTATGAACAGCAGAGAAGCACTGACAATAGTGTTTCACCTGTTGTACACAGGGTCGCTATGAGTCGGGTACCGACTCCACGGCACCTAACAACAACAACACAATGTAAATGGCATATAAATAGTTGTTGAACTGTATTGTTTAGGGAATAATGACAAGGAAAATGTCTATACAAGTTCAGTACAAACACAATTTATAAAAGTATATATTTTACCTATGACTAGTTCAATCTGTGCTGGGATTTAGCTCAGTTGGTAGAGTGCTGCTCTGCAGTCTCTGAGGTCCCAAGTTCAATTCCCAGCACAGAAAAATGGGAGAAGGACGTGGCAACCCACTCCCAAGGCAATCCCAAAACAGTTGCCATTGAAAACCCTATGAGGGTCGCTATGAGTCGGACTCAACTCGACGGCACCTAACAACAACAACAACAGTTCAATCTGTAGATGCAGAGCCCATGAACACAGAAGGGCCATGTGTCCACCACAAATGGAGTAAGAAGAGATGCCACAAAATGGGAGACCATAGTGGGTAATTGTATATTTATAACACATGAAACTAGCAAAGAATTAGATACAGAATATGTAAATAACTCCTAAATATCAAAAAAGAAAAAAAAACAAAGCCCAATAGAAAAATGAACTGCAGAATGAACAAGCACAGAAAATGAAATATACTTCACCAAAGACATAAAAAGATGTCTTGCTCATAATCAAAGTAATACAAAATAGTTGCCTCAATGAGATACCACTGAACTCTACTGGAGTGGCCAGGATGAAACAGTTTGTCAGTACCAGGAGGGACGGAGGATGGTGGGTTCTAGGAACCTTCACACAAGGTTTTCTCTTCCTTGGAGAGGGTTTGAATGACTCATATGCTATTTGATCCAGCAATTCCACTCTTAGGTATATATCTCAGAGGAATGCTTACAAGTGTACATTGTGATACATTTATAAGAGTATTGATTGCAACATTGTTGATATTGGTGAAGCCATCAGAAACAATCCAAATACTCTTCAATCATAAATGGATAGATGAGTTACCGTACATTCCTCTAATGGAATGCTCTACAATAGCGAAAAACAAATGAGCTACTCATATGCTTTCAATATTGATAATTCTCAAATATACTACTGAGTGAAAGAAACAAGACACAAAATATATAGTATGCAATATTGTTGTGTATATATATATACAAGTGTACGTACACACAAAACCATGGAGAAAGGATTATGTCATCTCCAGGGTAGGATTGGGGCTGAGGTTTAGCTCAGCTGGTAGAGTGCTACTCTGTGCTCTTGGAGGACCTACATTCAATCGCTAGCACTAAAAAGTGGGAGAAGGACCTGGCAGCCCACTTCCAAAACAATCCCGAACAGCCATTGAAACCCCTATGAATAGTAAAGAAACACTGACATAGTGCCAGGCATGGCATAATGTCAGGGAATGTTTCATTCTGTTGTACATAGGGTGGCTATGAGTCAGACTTGGCTCAATGGCACCTAACAACAACAGTGTAAGATTAACATTTTTTCAGAAAGGGAGAGGGATTTGATGAGAGAGAAATGAAGAAAGGAATTTCAAAATAGAGATAATGTTCTTTTTTTTTCCTTAGCTGGATAATGCAAATGTAAATACTTGTTTTAATATTTTTTATAAACTTTTCTGTATTAAGAAAATGGGAAGTGAAAAAATAAAGAAATCAAGTGCAGAGCCAATTTGGGAGAATTTTACTATAAAGGAGTATACACAAAAATGGTATAGCTGGACTGATTTGTTGGACCATAGTTCCTTCTCTTTTTAAATATGAAAGATATGACAATGTGTTCACATACTATTGAGAATGTATAAAGGGAAAAATTGATAATATTGGAGATGGGAAATATTAAAGGCATGCATTAGTCTATTTTCCAATGTTATAACAAAATACCCAAGGCTGGGTACTTTAAAGTAAAGAAATTTATTTGGTTCATGATTTTGGTGGCTAAAGGAGCAAAAGAACATGGTGTTGGCATTCCTGAAAGAGCGCCTTGCCTCTATCACAACATGGCAAAGAAGTGGAGGGGCAACCAGTTGTGATGAGGAGGGGCCAAGCATGTGGTATGGCAGGCCTTGTAATAACGGGCTCATGTGAGAACTAATCCACTTCATTAGACCAACCTGGGGATGATGCCCCTATGACCTAATACTTTCTACTTGTTGTTGTTGTTAGGTGCCTTTGAGTCGGTATCCGACTCATAGCGACCCTCTGTACAACAGAGGAAACACTATTGTCAGTGCTTCTCTGCTGTTCTTAGGGTTTTCAACGGCAGATTGATTTTTGGGATGGGGTTGCCAGGTCCTTCTCCCAAGCCTACAGCTTCTGGTGTTCCCAGGCTGTCTCCCATCCAGGTACTAACCAGGCCCGACCCTGCTTAGCTTCCCAGATCTGACTGGATCGGATGCCACAGGGCTATGGCTGCAGGCAATACTTTCTACTAGGCCCCACCTTTTAAAGGTTCCGCTGCCTCAACACAGACACCCTGTGGTCCAATCTTCCATCACATGAGCATTTGGGGAATACTCTCCAACCATATCCAAACCATAGCAAGGAGGCAGTAAGTTTGGGGTAGATAGAAGAAGTTGGACTTATAAAACAAGGGACAGCAGGTGAAGCAGGTGGAAGCGTGGCTTCAAATGCAGGTAGACTGGTGGACTTGTTGTGCAAAGGTGAGTTAGTTCTGTCATGATTGCTTCTAATTTCTCAGCAAAATGAGAAGCAAAGATACAAGAGCGTAGAGCAGGTTTGGAGTTTGAGGAGAGCAGGGAATTCAAAGTCCAGGCGAGCTGAGAAGCATCCTGGACAATGTGGGTGGCCTACTTGAAGTTTATGCTCATAAATATAATGTGAGGCCAGTCAGAAGAATGGTTTGTGTTTGCCTCAGCAAAGATGAATTGCCCAGGTGCAGATGGGGAGCAGAGTTTAAACAGAGTCAGGGTTTTGCAAAGCGGGGCAGGAGGGCATAGGGAGTCAGCATGGTAGCCACTAAGAAGGTGGTGGAGTCAGTGGGTTGGAAATCCTGACGGGTCTGAAGAATTCTGCATGAGGGAGCTGCCAAGTAAGTGAGGTGGAAAGACGCCAGGTGTGGTCAGAGAGTGAAATGCTTATGGCTGAGCTTTTGAGGGGACAGCAATTACTTCCCCATCTCCTCTCTCACGATGAACACAGCATGCAAGTAGGCAGCAGTTATACAGCAGGGGGAGGGGGTGCTGGAGGGAGGAGGTCAGGCCCACCAGGGGCAGGTGGAGGAGAGACTCTCTGGGGTATCAGGTCCCTCAGGGGATTATTGGAGAGAAGGCTGCGAAAGGGAGAACATGAGCAAGATTATAAGATCTGCAATGATGAGGAAAGTGACCATTAAGGATGAGGGGCAGTCGGTGCTGTCCGCTAGAAGTCGCTTCAGCAGTAAATAGCCTCCTCCAGTAGTGGTAAGAGGAACACAGGAGCAGAGTCAGCTTCTGTCTGGGAGGCTGGGAGGGGAAGCAGTGTCCTGAAGGGACAGCTGGCATTCAATTAGAGCAAAGAGGGGTGTTGACAGGGGGCATTTGGTGATGAAAGACCTTGGTTCTAGTGGAAAGGCTCAGGGCGGGTGGGGGCAGAGGCTGTGTCAGACTGGAGCAGGAGGAGCTTGGCAGGGATGAGTGTTTAGGTAATGGAAGAGGGTTGGACTTCTCAAGGTGAAGGAAGCAGGTAAGCAGTAAGGCCAGGCGAGCTGCTTCCTGCCTACTGAGGGAAGGCAGAGTCATAATCACACTGCACCTAGTCCGTACTCAGTAATAAATGGGTTTGTTTTTCTTACTATTTCTATTTTTATCTAATCCTCAGGATTAGATAAACATTCTTCTAAAGAGCAGCAAAACAGCCTGTGAACAGAATCCCTGCTGTAGCCTTCAAGCCAGAAATCTCCTTAGAGGAATCCAATTGCACTGTCTTTGATTTTAATTTTAATTTTTTGGTGATATGTAGAGGTTGAACCCAGAGCCTTGCACATACCTTGCAAATGCTCTACTACTAGGCTGCACCCCCAGCCCATTTTGTACCTCTTTATACTTTTTATTTTGAATCAGGGTCTTGCTAAGTTACATAGGCTGCCTCTGGCCTTGAACTCACTCTCCTCCTGCCTGTGCCTCCAGAGCTGCTGGGATTGCACCTGGCTGTACTATCTTTTCTCAGAGATGTAGACATAAAGGTTCCAGGACAAGAGCTTGCACCTCCTAACTATTCTGCCACGTACTTATCCTGTTAAACCAACTGTGAGGAACAGGGTGTGGTGACACACACCTGTCATCCTAGCACTAAGGAAGGCTGAGGCAGGAGGGTGGCAAGGTCAAGGCCTCCCTGTGTTTTTGCTGCTCCTTCTCCATCTGAGGCCTTGCAGCCCTACAGGCACTGCCCCACAAGGCTAGTCAATCCCAGAGATAGCTGTGCCTGGCCTGCAAATGCGCCTCTCATATGCAAATCAACTACTTCCTGTCACTGGCTCTCACTTGCTGGGCCACTGTCCCTCTGTCCCTATCATCACAGAGCCAGGTACCAAGGGGCAGCGCTGTCCTCAGGAGTCTGCTGACATTATTCACTCACCAAACCTGAACTGCCTGCCTTTCTCATCCATTCCCTCTCCCTGCCTCCTAACCCAGATGTTCTCCCTATGACCCTGTATGGCCTGGTGTGCCTCCTCTTGGGAAATGCGAGTAACAACAACAACAACAACAACAACAACAACAACAATATATATATATATATATATATATATATATTTTTTTTTTTTTTTTTTTTTTTTTGGCAGTACTGGGGGTTGAATCCAGGGCCTCGGGCTTGCATGCTTTGCAAGTGCTGGACCACTGAGCTGCACCCTCAGCCCAGTTTTTACTTTTTGAGACAGGGTCTCACTAAGTTACGCAGACTGCCTCTGGTCTCGAATTTATGATCCTCCTGCCTCTGCCTCCCAAGCCGCTGGGATTATAGGTGTGCGCCACTGCGCCCGGCTCAAGGCTCAAACTATGTTTTTGATAGCAGTTGTTTTCCAATGTGTTGGCCTCCCCATACCTAAATAGGAACAAAACCTACATTTTAAAACGTGCCCCATATTCTTGGATTACCAGGTCTACCAGTGGAGGACCAGCTGTTCCTCCCGACAGTGCTTCATTCAGGGGCATCTGTCACTGCCCTACTGTCCACCAGCACTTCCTCATCTTACCTCGGGCCCCTCAGTGAGCACAAGCCTCATGGATCTGCAAAATTGGCCGATGCCTCTTAAAGAACCCCTGGGAAGCCCTACTAAATCACCTTCATAGTGCTTTCCTAGGTTTTCTGCAGTGGTAGAGCAGCACCCTTGTGAGCGCTCTTGGGGTTTATTTTCAGACAGAGAAATCCTCAGTGTTGCCATTTCTGTTCCACTAAGGGCTCTAGATCACAGAGCAGGGCACCTGCAGCACTGAGCAAGACCAGCACCAAATCAAAGTGAAGGGGCCTTGTAGTGTCACCTGACACGCCAAAGTGATCACTGAACAGAGGGGCTGTACCCAGCCCAGGATATGGGATAGAGGCAGGGGTTGACAATCTGACTGCTGCAGATCTCTGCGCTCGAGACTAAGGAGGCACCCTCAGGGGGCTACGGACTGAGTAGATTATTCATTTGGACGTCAGTTCTCTGGATCAGAGATCCAGGGCTGGGCTGAATGGTCTCCGTTCGTGACAGATGGGATTTCAGACCCAGTCTTCAGTGTGGCTAGAATGCTACAGACTGGCACAGAGAAGCCTCAGCTTCTAGAGACTTTGGCATGGTACAGCTAGGAGTAAGTGGTAGGAAATAAAATCTGAGAGGTCCATTAGGCGCCCTCTGCTTCCCAGGCTTAAAGAGATTTCACAGTCAGAGTTGTGAAGGGAGGCTGGAGCGGTGATTATTGTCTCTAACATTACTTACCACTTACTGGGTGCCTTTCTTCCACTGGGCACCAAGTGGAAACTGAAACAGAAGCCATTATCTGGTGAACAGAGGGAAGGGCAGGCCAGAAGTTACCACAGTTCCCAAAAGGCTGGAACCGCCAACCAGCTATTTTAATTTTTAACTTAATCAACGACCCCAGGGGGAAAATGTGAAGAATATTATGAGCAGGATGTCACCAGCTGCCTGGGATTCTGGGAGAAAGCAAGGACCACTGTTTACCTGGTAGAGACATGGTCAACGAGGTGCTGTTTGAACAGGAGGCTCCACTTCTTAATTATGTTCAGCAGCGATGCCTTCAAGGGTCGCACATCGACCTTCATCCAGCCGCCGAACACCTTGGTGGGCTCCAGGCTGGACACCTCTTCGTAGAGCTTTTCGTAGGAGTCGATCTGTGCTTGAAACTGATGGAGGAGAGGCGGGCTCTTGGGGATGCCGCCGTCTTCCGTGAGCGCCTCCATCTCCTCGGGCGTGAGGACGCGGCCATACAGTAGAAACTGACCCAGAATCTCCTTCCGGTCCTCCACGTAGAGGTAGGCGTACTGGCCGAAGCTGTTCCGGTAGTCACAGCAGAGGGCCGTCATGCTCTGGATCCTCTCCATAAACGTGTTCCGCACGCTGGCTAAGTCGGCCATGCCCTCCAGGTCGACCTGGGGGCGCAAGAGGGAGGAGACACGAGAAGCCTGCGCTTAGTAGAACGTTCCAGGTGTGGTAGGAGAGCGGATGGTGGTGGATACAATAATACCTGATAGTGAGGACAGCTGTCGTGTGGGGAAAGCCGGGGCACCAGAGACGCCATCCCAAAGATGCTGCTGACCAGACCCTCAACAACGTCAAAGAAGCCCCCCTTCACTCCAGGCTCCAGAGATGGGTGGAAAACTATTTCTGGGATGGCAAGGCTGAGTTGCACTTCAAATGCTGGGGTGAGACCAGCCTTCCCCTCTGAAAAGGAAGGAAAACAACCCAATCTAATGGTGAGAAATGGGGGAACCTGGCAGACACCCAGAGCCCTTCTGATGTTTTAGAACTCCCAGAGAATTTCTTTAGGATGTAGGAACATGGAAATTGAAATCTGGCCAGGAAAGGTGAGGGGACGGATTTGCAGTGTTTCTTAATAGGGGACCCACTGACATGGTGCAGAAGCCAATTCTTGCACAAAGCTCTCCTGGGCCCTGCCCAACATTCATTCTCTCTCTCCTCGTGGAGCGCATCCCAGTGACCAGACAACACAGGCCAGTCACCTTCCACCTTCTCCAATTCCTCCTAGGCCAGAGCTGCCTCTTCCTGAGGAGAGGTTGGTTTTCTGAAGCCAGTTTTTTGGATGCAGCCCATTGCTTCATAAGCCAGGGGTTTTCACTGGTGGCCACTAAGTGTATGGAATACGCTCATCAATAGTGCCATTGTTGTTGCTGTTAGGTCCCCAGGAGTCGGTATCCAACTCATAGTGACCCTACGTACAACAGGTGAAACACTACTGTCAGGGCTTCTCTGCTGCTTGTAGGGTTTTCAATGGCAGATTGATTGGGAGTGGGTTGCTGGGTCCATCTCCGAAGCCTACAACACCTGGTGTTCCCAGGCGGTCTCCCATCCAACTACTAACCAGGCCCGACCCTACTTAGCCTCAGAGATCTGACAAGATCAGATGCCACAGGGCTACAGCTGCAGGTGACAATAGTGCCATAGGCATGAAAAACAAAGAGAGCTCACCGTGCCTTTCTGTTCCTTTCCTAATAACATAGAACTTATTTTTAATTCTGGAGTCCTGTAGTGATACAAGTTTTAAAAACAGCATAAACAGTTCACAAATTCCTGATTACTTCTTAGACCAACTTGCCTTGCTAAATTTTTTTTTTTTTTTTCAGTACTGGGGGTTGAACCCAGGGCCTTGTGCTTGCATGCTTTGCAAATGCTGGACCACTGAGCTGCACCCCCAGCCCATTTTTTTTCCCTTTTTGAGAGAGGGTATCGCTAAATTACGCAGACTACCTCTGGTTTGGCCTGCAGCTGTAGCCCTGTGGCATCCGATCCCGTCAGATCTTGGAAGCTAAGCAGGGTCGGGCCTGGTTAGTACCTGGATGGGAGACCGCCTGGGAACACCAGAAGCTGTAGGCTTGGGAGAAGGACCTGGCAACCCCCTCCCAAAAAGCAATCTTCCATTGAAAACCCTATGAACAGCAGAGAAGCACTGACAATAGTGTTTCCCCTGTTGTACAGAGGGTCGCTATGAGTCGGATACCGACTCGACGGCACCTAACAACAACAACAACCTCTGGTTTTGAACTTGTGATCCTCCTGCCTCTGCCTCCTGAGGCGCTGGGATTATAGGCGTGCACCACCGTGGCCGGCTGCCTTGCTAAATTTAAATCAAAATACAACATGGAACACAAGGCTTCAAGTGTGAGGCAGATGCTTAAGCCTTTACCCGTAAGCACTTGTTTTCATATATCCTTGTGGTTATAGGAATAGGCAGGAGACTGTTCTGGGTTGGACGCTGTGGGTGGGTGAGATGCCTCACCGAAACCCACTGCCCACTTATTTCCTAGAAATAGAACTATGGGTGCAGGACTGAATTTCCCAGCTCCACATGCAGTTGAGTGTGGCAACGTGATGCCTCACCAGGAGAACGTGGGAAGGAGTGATTGTTCTGCCGCTTGCCTGGGAGCTTTGAGCCAGCAGGCAAGTCTTCTCTAGACATTCTTTTATTCCATCCCTACAGACTAGAGCATGGTTGTAGCCATGGCCCACCTCAACCACAGGATGAGGACAAAGTCCTAGAGCAGGGCCATCCAACCTTGTGGTTTTCGTGTGCCTCACCAAGTAAAGAGGAATTGTCTTGGGACATATATAAGTTACCTAATATGTTGTTGTTAGGTGCCGATGAGTCGTGTCCAACTCATAGCAACCCTCAAAGGGTTTGCAATGGCTGATTGTTTCAGGATTGCCTCAGGAGTGGATTGCCACGTCCTTCTCCCATTCTTTGCAGTGCTGGGAATCAGACTCGGGACCTCAGAGACTGCAGAGTGGTGTTCTACCAACTGAGATAAATCCCAGCCCATTATCTAATATAGTTTGTACATATACATAATAAGGAAGGGTCACTAAGAAAAGATAAATGCTAAAAAGCACATGATGTTAAAAGATTTGTGGGGCCACATTACTAGCTGTTCTGGGCCGTGGGTTGGACATGCCTGGCCAGGAGAACGGTGGGGTCACAGGATGGAAGGAACCTGTCACCAAGCTGGAACACTCACCTTGGACTATTAGCTGGGGTTAGGTTTCTTTCTCCTTTGAGCCACATTATTGATGGAGTTTTGTTAACACATCTTAGGCACTTACTCTAACTAAAAAATTATGGGATCGTCAAATGTGTAAGACCAAGGCCTTGCTTTTAAAACTATAGGGATCAAATGATGAATTAGAATGATGAGACTCAGGAGCAGTTCATCAAATGCATTCTTAAGGTAAATGAATACTAATATCATGTTGTTGTTGTTGTTGTTAGGTGCCATCGAGTCAGTATCCAACTCATAGCGACCCTACATACAACAGGCAAAACACTACTGTCATTGAGTCTCTGCTGTTCATAGGGTTTTCAATGGTGGATTAATTTTGGGGAGTGGGTTGCCGGGTCCTTCTCCCAAGCCTATGGTACCTGGTGTTCCCAGTCTGTCTCCCATCCAAGTACCAACCAGGCCCGACCCTGCTTAGCTTCCGAGAGCTGACGGGATCGGATGCCACAGGGCTATGGCTACAGGCTCACTAATATCATACAATAGTTTCAAAACAAAACAAAACAAAACAACAATGATAAAGAACAACAAACAAAAACCACATCACACCCAGGACTTGGGATGTAGCTTAGTGGAAGAGTACTTGCCTAACATGTACACGACCCTGGTTTGATCTCCAGCACCTCAACAAAACGAAACATAACAAAAAACTTCCTATAATGTTAGGTTTTACACAGGTTGAACAACCCTTATCTGAAGTGCTTGGAACTAAAAATGTTTCAGATTTCAGACTTTTTCAGAGTTTAGAATATTTGCATAGGTTTTGCTGGTTGAGCATCCCTAATCTAAATAGCAAAAATCCAAGATGCTGTGAAATGCAAAGCTTCCAGAACTCAAAAAGTTTAGGATTTCAGAGGATTTGGGGCTTCAGATTTTTAAATTAGGAATGTTCAACATGCATTTGTACTCATGATACACTGTGCATTACCACACATGTTGCTGTTGTTCTTGATAGGTGCCATCGAGTTGGGTTCAACTCATGGTGACCCCATGTACAAAAAATGAAACACTCCCCAACACTGCACCATGCTTGGCACTATTGTCAATTCTTCTCTCATATTCATAGGGTTTTCAAGAGCTGATTGTTTCAGGAGTGGGTTGCTGGGGTCCTTCTCCTAAACCTACTGATCCTGGTATTCCTGGGTGGTCTCCCATCCAAGGACTAATTAGGCCCAACCCTGCTTAGCTTCCAAGATTAGACAAGATTGGGCACTAGGGTGGTATGACTGCAGAACCATACATTTTATATACTTCTAAATTAATAGGTAAGGTTGCATATGGGTCATAGGATATAGAAGACTTTAAAGAATGTTTTGACTATGAGACTTTTGACCTATGTGCTGGCTCAAGAACCTACGCCCTATGTTAGATATAATACAAATGTAATTATCATACAAGGCAAGTTGTCCTAGCTTCACAATCTTGATTCAAGCAAGTCATTTAAGGAAGTGAGAGGAGGGAGAACTTTCTTGGGGGAGTGGTAGCATGTAACCCGCTACTTATGAAAGATTTGGACTTGGACTGATGACAAGGGAGGCCAGCTAAGTCATGGGAATGGTGTGGGCTTGACCAAACTCAAAAAGGCAAAGAGAGGTAAGGTGGACCTGGGAAGAAAAAGTTACTGCTATCTCTAGCCCTGTTCACTTCTCTTTAGGTAACCAGTGCCTTCAAAAAAATATTTTTATGAGACTAGGTCTTGCTTTGGTAGCTCAGACTGGCCTCAAACTCATGATCCACCTGCTTCAGCCTCCTAAGGGCTGAGATTACAGTGTGCCACCCCCCCCAGCCTTAAATTTTCTCCACAGTGCCTTAGCTTAAGCAGGTACCATGTTCAGTTCCTGCTCACTCGATCAATTTGGAGGGCCTCTGTTTGGAAGAAAAGGTGTTCCTTATTGGGAATTTACCCAAAGGGAGATGTGTCATCAGACCACAGAGACACCTGCATCTCCATGTTCAATGCAGCACTTTTCACAATAGCAAGGATATGGAATCAACCAAAGTGCCCTTCAACAGAAGAATGGATAAAAAAAACTATGGTACATATACACAATGGAACACTACTCAGCAATCAAAAAAAAATATGAAATAAGGCTATTTGTAGCAAAATGGATGGAATTAGAGAAAATTATTTTAAGTGAATGAACACAAGCTCAGAAAGAGAAATACCACATGTTCTCACTCATAATGTGGGAGCTGAATCAAAATTATAAGAAGGAAAAAATCCTATACAAAGGTCAGATCATAATAAAAGGAAAAAAAAGCTAAGAATGGTATTATTATGGATGGTGTAGAAAGTGCATGTAGTAGTTCTGGCAAGGTAGAAAGAGGGTTCACTGCAGGAAAAATTTCCATCTTAAACAGAACAGGAAACGAAGGATATATAGAAAAATATTACCATAAAAAGACAAGTAAATGGTAGAGAGGCCTTTGATGAGGGGGTGAGATGGGGGTGCATCCAAGAGGGTAAGGGGGAACCTATATGAATAATGTACAACAAAATGCATATGTGGAGATGTCACAATGAAAAGCATGTCAGAATGAATCACATTAAGGTATACATTAAAAATTTCCAATAAAATAAAAAAGAAGAAGAAAAGGTGCTCCTCTGTCTTCCTG
>VMDO01035141.1:0-16350 GCA_007922755.1 Pedetes capensis | reverse complement strand
ATATATAGGCAGCCTCTGTATATCTGTGTACCTTCTGAGTTTCACTCATTATAAATTTGAATTACTTGGACCACCTTCACTTACAAGGTGCCAGATTGTTAGAGGTTATGTAAGTTGTCCAAGGCAACACAAATAGTAAAGGAGAGAGTTAGAATTTTGAGTCAAAGCATAAGTCCTTAACCATATGCTGTAAGTTTCAGTAAGCTTTATTACTCCTAACCCTGTTCAAGATCTTCTGGTCAGGTTTCTAGTATCAACACCTCCCCATCTCCATTCCATGTCAACATCCCATCTCACCAAAAGAGTAACTTATCCTGAGTCCACCTACTTCCTATAATCTCTACTATGAAGTTATAAACAACCTGAAAGATTTCAAAAATAATATTTGAAGGCTATGGCCAAAAATTGTTCTGGGGGCTTATCTAATACCATAAATCTTTGTTAATTCTGGGTTTTCAAATGTTCTAGAATTATCTAATTATTCACTAATTTCCTTTTAGTTTACCTCTATTCTAGTCCAGGCCATGCAGCAAATGCCAACCAGTAGGCCTAGAGTCTTTGGTAAGCCCATTTAGCAAAAGCCCTCAAATCTCTCATGAAGGTATAAGAATGGATGACTCAAAGATAAAACTGCGCAAATGCCTTTTGCTGAGCATTGCTATCTGAAGAAACTTTGCTCTGGAATGCTATTAAGGTGGAGGAAATGGCCAATTACCACAGTGACATTCTCTCTCTTCCATTAAACCTTCTAATATAAACATTAAAAGGTAGTAGATAGCTCCCTTGTGGCTCAAACTAGCAAGCTAAAAAGTCTGATAAAAGTGAAACAAGTGATGATAAAAAGCAAAACTGAATCTTCAAAATTATAGTCTATTATCAGCATAACAAGAATGCAAATGAAACACTCAATGTCCATCCCAGAATGAAAATGAAACTCTTGCACCTCAGTAGATAATAAAAGAGGAGGAAATGTTGCCTAGTGCCAAGGTGCCAAGTGCTATTTTGGGAAAAAACCTCTATATGTTCTATATCAGATTGGCATTTCTGGGTTAATAGAATGTACCCCTCAACTTCCAGGGAAGCCATTGAAATGTGCAGTTCATTAT
This sequence comes from Pedetes capensis, assembly GCA_007922755.1. NCBI lineage: Eukaryota > Metazoa > Chordata > Mammalia > Rodentia > Pedetidae > Pedetes > Pedetes capensis. The sequence continues at coordinate 15,244 of VMDO01035141.1, read as the reverse complement.
TTACTCTTGAGACTCACTTGCTCTTAAAATAATCTGACTAAACACAAAAACAAAAATAAACCTTTATGTAAGAGATGACAAAAATCACTTTATAAGATAATACAAAGCCCTTACAGGCACAAGATGAATGATGAAAATATTTGTAGTCAGTTTAAAAAGTAAAAATAATAAAATGAATTGTTAAAAATCATTTTACACTGACAATTTCCACAGAGGGTATGGATCTCAAAGCTAAGTTTCTTTAAGGGAGTAGATAGAGGTTTCAGCAAGAGTGTGGTGAGGAATCACACATACTTGGAGAGAAACACTCTATTGGACGCAACATTGGAAAGTTATACACAACATAATACAAAGAGATAAAACCGCTATTTCATCACATCACTTCTCTAATTAAAAAATCTGTTTAAACCAAACAACATTGATTACCCCTCATTACGCAGAGCTCTGCCACTCTTGTTTTGAAATTTTACAGAACTTATTTTATCTCTTTTAGTTGTAGTCGCAGCTAATGATGTGCCTTCCCATTTTGAAAGCCTAGTAAAATGCCTTCTGCTTCATCTATGCTTTCTAGAGCATCTAGTAGTATAGTAATGGGTCTTCATTTCCCAAACTCAATGAATGAGATCAGCATTATCCATTTATGTGTCTGATAAACACTATTAGTTGCTCTGGGGCCATACCCATCTGAGGCAAAATTGTGGAGTAGGCTATCTGCCTATCTTAATCTAGAATCCATATTGTAGACCCCTTTCTTGCACTAGGAACCTTGGATCCTCTTCATTGCTCTTCTTCTTTCCTTTACAATATGAGCTCAGACACTTCATTGACACTAAGCTACCCATGATCGGTAACAACTTGATGAGTCGTCAGTATGTGGAAGAGGAGTTGTATACTAGAGACTTAGTCCTTAGACTAATAGAACAACTTTCAGAAGATGGAATTTTCGGTGCTAGTTGACAAAGGTATGAGTGATGGAAGGACAGAAAATGTGTGAGCTTTCCTGATACCAGTAATTTTACCATATCATATATTCTAGAATCTAATCGGTAGCTCCAGACCACAAATCCAATCTGCACATGATTCTAATCCACATTTTATTTTGTAGCCTTCTGAAACTGTTGAAAGTGTGTGGATTAGACTTGAGAATATACAGTATATAGGTTATCTGTTCCAAATATAAACATCATCATTTTGGATGAGGACGGTGCTAAGTCAAGATCAAACTTCCAAACTCTATGTAGTCCATTTATTATTCCTTTATGTCATGAAAATTACTACACATCCATATCTACAATCATCTTGCAAATTTACACTACATGTTGGGAGGGGACAAAAAGTGACCAGAAGAGAAAATATGGCTACTTAAGTGCAGAAGCGCTCCAGTGTTAGAGAAAAAATATTGAAAAAGGCATTGTGGTTCAGTATACAAATAACTCTATAGAATGTATATGATGGAAAACAATAGCCTATAATTGGTGTATGAAAGCAAGAAAGATATTTCTCTCTTTTTTTAGAAAGGGAAATTGTCACTTTGAAAGGGTAGAATTGCTCTAATTAAGCATTTTATCATTAATGAATCACCAGTTTCACTTCAGGGCTGGGGTTTAGCTCAGTTGGTAAAGTGTTGCTATGTGATGTCTGAGGCCCTGGGTTCAATCCTCAGCACCATTAAAATGGGAGAAGGATGTGGCAGCCCACTTCTGAAGCAATCCTGAAACAATCAGCCATATCTATATAAGCAGAGTAGAAAGAAGGAGGGAAAGGACTATCAAAGGGAAGCAAAAGTTATGGAAGGTAGGGAGAGGAGGGAAAACAATGTAAAGGGATAAAGGAGGAGAGGATAATTTCAATGGAAATGAAGTAACTTCATGAGTTGTTGTTGTTGTTAGGTGGCACTGAGTAAATATCCGACTCATAGTGACCTTAAGTACAACAGGTGAAACACTATTGTCAGTGCTTCTCTGCTATTCATAGTGTTTTCAATGGCTGATTGTTTTTTTGGAGTAGGTTGTCAGGTCCCTCTCCCAACCCTACAGCACCTGATTTTCCCATGCGGTCCCCCACACGAGGACTAACCAGGTCCAACCTTGCTTAGCTTCCGAGATCTGATAGGATTGGATGTCACAGTGGTAGGGCTGCAGGCACTTCATGAGTACATGGGAAAAATAGGGGACTATAACCCAAAAGTGCATACGAATTTTACAGCATATTAATCAAAAGGTTCCACAACTTTGTAAGTTGGTGAAAGTGTAACCAAAGGTAATGTATTAGTTGCACAATGGAAAAGGCAAATGCTGTATTACTCTGTACCCCACCAACAGTTATCAATAAAAGGAAAATAAAAGGGAACCTATCATGAGGGAGGAAGGAACTATTGTGAGTAGGAGGGAATGGGTAAATCAGAAGGAGGAGGATGAGCAACATACGTGAGTAAAGACAGAAAGAAGACATGCAAAATACAGGTTGCAACTCTGTCTGATAATGGAAACATCAACAATCCTGATTTGACAGTTGCACAATGAATGAAATAAATTATCACTGTATACGTCATTAATATGTATAACCAAAATGCTCAACAAAAAAATAAAAGAAAGAAAACCCTAAGAGGATCACTAGGAGTCAGACCTGAATTGACAGCACCTAACAACAATAACAACAATTTCACTTCAAGGTGTAATGTTTATAGTACTAAAAAGGTTCTGAATTTTCCTACTATGCCTTTGTAGTTTCTTTCTATGGGCTTTTCTCTTCCTACTATTTTTCTTCTCACTTATATCAGATGTTTGAAATATTTCTGAACTCACTACTAAGTCTTTGTGTTATATCTACATTATCAGCTCACATTTCCACTATGATTCTTTCAAATTTACTCATATTTAAAAAATACTTTCAAGGAAAACATAATTATGCAGCAATTAAATGTTCTATCTTTAAAAGATAGCAGCACAGCTCTAGTGTTTATGGCAGTCTGTTTAGCATGAATCATTATTATCTTTAACACAGTATATTTTATGTCTAACATTTTAGCATTGGAAGAGAATTTAAATATTGTCAATCCCTACTACCAATTTAAATCCTAAATCTTATCTTACATCACTACAATTTAAATTATGATAAAATTTCCTTCTTCCACATAAACAGAGGAGGTGTATTCCTAGATTGAGAAAAACTGGCAGATTTATTTGGCCAATGAAATATTGGTAAGACACGCTGGAAGAGGAGCACTGATCAATGTCAGATGGTATAGGTTTAGTTAAGTTCGGGACAAAGCATATTATCTGGGCCACAGTTTCTTCATTTATAAAATGAGTCTGTGGGAAAATATAATACCATTCCAAAGCTGTTCCACATGAGAATCCATTCTTTCTAATTTCCCTCCAAAGTCAAAGAATTGTTCAAAAAATAATTGAGCACTTTTCATTAGTCATGGGTCTACTATTAACTTTAGCAATTGAAGTGAAGTCACTTCACTTTTCTCAGCTTCAGTATCCCTCTCATTCATCTTTGCACCTGCTTCAGCATCCAAGCATGCCCTTCATTAACTACAGAATTCGGGATTTAGGGTTCTGGCATGAGTGAAAGGTAGTTATGAGAGTAAGGCACAGATGAGGAACAAGAAAGGCAATTGTCAGCTAGATGTCTTTACTGGCAGAGAGATCCCTTGAGAGAGGGCTGTGACTGCAATAACTACATTTATGAATGACCAGGTATGGACTTAGAACCATGGGTAGATGAAATTTAATCATTGTTCATTCTGTTCCTAAATCACTCATGCCAGCCATGCAAATCCATCTTGTTCCTCTGGAAAAGGAACTACTGAGGACTTCGGTTATTGTACCTACTGGTATGTGCTGGTAGAGATAACTGTGGCAGCAAATAGATACAAATGAGGCCCAAAAGTGATAATGTGTTCCCCGAGTCATTTTTAGAGACAGTAGTTCTCACAGTTCCAGGGAAGCTTGTTGTTGTTAGTGCTGTGGAGTCTTATCTGACTCATAGTGACCCTTATAGGGTTTTCAATGGTTGATTGTTTCAGGATTGCCTCGGGAGTGGATTACCACATCCTTGACCCATTTTGGGAGTGCTGGGAATTGAACTCAGGATCTCAGAGACTACAGAGTGATGCTCTGCCAACTGAGCTAAATCGCAGCCCCTCCAGGTGAGCTTAAATGCCCAATAATAGGTAAATTCATTTGTAATTTGATGTGGCAAAAGGTCACTGCTTAACTGAGCACAGTAGCCTGTAATCCCAGTGACTCAGGAAGTGGAAGCAGGGGGATGGCAGGCTCAAAACCAGAGGCAGACCATGTAACTTAGACACTGTCTTAAGATAAAACAACAACAACAAAATAATTTTTAAAAAAACATTAAAAAGGGGGCTAGGGTTCAGTTCAGTGGTAGAGCACTAGCAAAGTATGTGCAAGACCCTGCTTTCAGCACCCCCAGTACCAAAAAAACAAAAAAAGAGTTCGCAGCTTAAATGCATAGAGTAATTGCCTAGGATTTAGTATTTGATTTCTTCAATAAAGCTTGGAGCTCTAGGACTAATTGTCAAAGTCTTTGTTAAGATGTGAGGCATACATAAATGTTCTAAGACAGTTCACATACAAAGAGCTGATTTTATTTTAATTGAACATAAGTTTTAATTCACCAGGAAATATCCAGTATTATTTGCCTACAGAAGTTGTTAGTTTTACTCACACACAAATTTAATTTTTCCAGGTGATGTGAATTTTTGTGACACTTCCTCCCAAGCATTCCTAAAAGCCCATATAAAATCAATCATATAAAACCTTATTCCAAATATTCCATTTGCTTTCTCTCTCCTTTCTACAGTGGTTTCGTCAAGGCTCATAAAGTAAGAGTAACATAAATATCTACGTGAGAGAGGAAAAATAACTTTCAATACAACTTCTTGGAGTGAGCAGGATTAATCATAGCTGATAATTACATTCCAAAATGATGATAATATATCATATAATCTCATTAAATTTTGAAGCTCCATGGCTTTTAAAGAGACAGAAGACTAAAAATGCACATTAGGTAAAAATAAAAATCTCTTCAGTGTGAAACCTCAGAATACATTTCTTGCAGTTGCTTTGTCCTTTATCTATTCAAAATGTAAGTAAGAATGAGAAATCACTCCCTGTGGGAGACTGTTTCTCTGTTAAAACTCTGTCCATTGTGTAAAGGAAATAATATTGTAATCCTTGATATTTGAGAGAAATTATAGGTAACTCTTGCCTAGGGGGGCTGGGATTTAGCTCAGTTGGTAGAGCACCACTCTGCAGTCTCTGAGCTCCCAGATCCAATTCCTAGCACTGCAAAATTGGGAGAAGGATGTGTCAATCCACTCCCGAAGGCAATCTCAAAACCATCAGCCATTGAAAACACTACAAGGGTCGCTGTGAGTTTGATCCGATTTGGCAGCACCTAACAACAACTTGCATATGGCTGAGAAGGCTACAAATTCTCCCTTCTGTTGTCTAAATTCATATAATTTTAATAAAGGTAGTTAAGGAAACCAAGATGATCTTATATTTTATTAAGAGTTCAGAGGACTGATCATCAAAAACTTGGAATTATGTTGTGAACTAGAAAGATGTAATTAGTAGGTCTATACCATAAGCAATAGAAGAAAGAGGGGCACACAAGAAAGATATGAGAAAGAAGTGTTTAACATATGGTTAGGAGTGCAACGTCTAATGAGATACAGCAGTGCTTTACAGACATTCATGTGCATAAAAAATCACAGGAAGATCTTATTCAAATTCGTATTGTGTTTGAATAAGTTTGCAGTGTGACCTGAGAGTCTACATTTATAAGCTCCAAGATGAAGTTCATATAGTTGGCCAATAAACTATAGACATAGACATGTTTACAGACAACCAAGTTTATTTTAAAGAAAAAAACTTTTATTGTTGTTGTTGTTGTTAGGTGCCCCTTTATTAGCATATATTAAATGTATACAAGAATGGATTTGATTGTGACATTCTCACACATGCATATAATATACTTTGTTGAGTAGAGTGGGGTGTTACTGATCAATTATTCTGGCTATTTGAAATCAACATTGATAAAACTTTATTAAGCACTATTCTATATTAGACATCATAGGATGCAACATAAGGTAAAATCTCTGTCCCTCTCCTTATTAAGCTTAAGATCTAGTTGGAGAGGCAATATTTAGAAGTAAATTTCCTCAAGGTCATATAAATAATTGTTCATGCTCAGATCTCTTGATATCCACTCTGTGCAACATGGTATTCAAGTACTCAGAGGAATCCGAAGAGAGGGTATATTGAAGAAGGAGGAAGGCTGAGTGAGTAAGCATAGAACGTACATGGATGACTTAATTTCACATTCTGAAACTCACTCCCAAGTGACATTTTTGCATTAACATTAAACAAAGCCGCTTTCCTTACCCACCCCTTTGAGGGGCAGGGACATTTTAACCTTGAACTGAATGTGTGAATTGAATTTAGATAATACCATCTCACATTCTGCAGACTGAATTTCACAATATATAAAAAAGTGGAGGTATGATGCATATTATTTTAAGACAAACTATAGTCATACCCTGGGAATAGAGGAACCACAAGATCCTTATTTAAATGGATGGAAATAAGATTTAGGGTCTTCTCAGCATTTTCATCCTTCAATGAATTTTTAACATTTCATGTGAACATAATTTCATGAAAATAAAATTATATACCTGAACTTTGAAAGGTACTCCTCAAAACTTTCAGCTTTTGCATAATTTTCAATGTTAAAGATCTGTATGATTCTAATAAAATGAAATTATATTGCTGAACTCTGAAAGCAAGACACCAACTTTAATCACAAATTCAACCTGTTCCCATCTGAATGCATATACTATAGAAACTTAACATTGGAAACTAAGAAGTCTACTGCCTGTATTGTAAAAATCTTAAAAAAATAAGAGTGAAGTTACTTTCATGTTGGTAATATCAACCTATTTTAATATGACTTAGAAACGCAGCTGGCAGCATTGACTTCTCCCTGTCCAACTATTTTACTATTTTAACCCACCCTTCAGGCTGCTTATTTTGGTTATTCATCATTTAAAATCCAAGCCTCAGCTGGGCATGGTGGTGCATGCCTGTAATACTAGCACTTGGGAGGCTGAGGCAGGAGTATCATCATGAGTTTAAGGCCAGCCTGGACTATACAGTGAGATCCTGTCTAAAAAAACAAACAAAAAATAAAAAATAAAAAGAGTAAAATCCAAGTCTCTCTTTTACAAATGACTTGGAGCATTAAAATCACCTCACCAGGGGAGACATGTATAATGATATAAGGTATTAAGGTGTTCAAGTGGAACAGTGAATGGGCTGCCCTTCCTAGTGGTAGACAGAAGATTCAGGACTTGGAAAGGATCTTAGGTGTAAGGATTTATCAAACCCTGGAGAAGGAAATCTCAGGACTGAAATACCTGATTCTTCCCTCTTTGCTGCATTTCTGTAACCTTCTTAAAATTTTAAAATAAATTTGGAGAAAAGAAAGTTAGATGGATTAAACTAATGCTTGTAAATCTCTTCAAACCCTGGCACACAGTGAATAAATACTCAATAAACATTAGCTATTGGAATATAAATTATTATATCTCCTCATGGAAGAGAAGGGGACTGACCTCTGCAAGAATGGATGTGAGTGTGTAGGGATGAAGGGATGGGAATGCAGAAGGTGGAGAAAAAATAATGAGTAACAACTGTGGATGTACAAATGACTAAAGCAAGGGGTTGCAGAATCATATATGCAAAATGTCATGGAGAAAGAAAAAATGGTTCTTTCTCCCATCCTTACCAAGTAACCCAATTACAGACTGACTTGAAACCTACTCTGGAAAAGTTAAAATACAGGGAAGGCAATTATGGAATGGCACACAGAGTAAAATAATAAAATGGTATCTTTCTTTAAATCCCGTGTGTGTGTGTGTGTGTGTGTGTGTGTGAAAGACAGGAAGATAGAGAACATGAGCACACACAAATATAACCTAAATATAATATGAAAAAATGCTAAGTACTACAAGTTTGGACTTTGGCATGTTCACCTGTGTTTTAGACCATTTTCTCTTGCTACAACAGAATGCCACACGTTAGATAATTTATAAGGAAAAGAAGTTCATTTAGCTCACAGTACTGACAGCTGAGAATTCCAAGGGCATTGTGGTAGCATTTAGAGAGGTTGTTATAACATGGCAAAAGATGAAAGTACAAGCAAACACACATATGAACAAGGTATGGCCTTGTCTTATAAAACCACATTCTCCTACTGCCCAACTAATCCAGTGCCAGGAGAGAAAGAAGTTGCTGGCACCAATGACAATTAACCCAGTCCTTCTGGAATGGCATTAATTTCTCATAATGACCTAACCATTCCTTTTTTTTATTAGAAATTTTTAATGTACATCATAATGTGATTCATTTTGACATGCTTTTCGTTGTGACAATTTTCATATATGCAATTTGATAAGCTAACCATTCCTTTAATGCCCCAATTCCTAACACCACTAGGATGGCAATCAAATTTCAGCATGAGTTTTGAAGGACAAAAACCACACAAACCATTGGAAACATGTAAAACCAAATCTATAAATGGAGATCTAAAGCATTTGACATTTTAAGAAGCATCTGGAGCACAGACAAAATTCAGTATTTATATTCTGGGTGACAATTAAGTACTCCAAACTTGTATCAAAGTTATTGTCAATTATTTGATGGCTCATTGATTTTAGAGGCCATATCGGGTTTCACTCTCATTTTTTACTGGATACTAATAGTAATATAGAGTAATAACAATTAAGTAAAATGCTAAAGAGTGATTTAAAACAGCCGTGCACTGTATGTTTAGGAGATGCTGAATGGGTAGGAAAAAATTCACGGATATAAAAGCAAATCTATCATATATAAATAATACCACGATGATGATAAAAGGAGGAACATTTGGAAATCTTATTGATGTCTTCTCATTCTAATATGATTACCTTAAACAATCTCTTTACTAATTTCAACAACTGTCTGTGACATGAACTATCTTACACTTATTATACAGGATCTCAAACATTATGAATTATAGATTATGATGGTGTTTACAGAACTAGGTCATCTGAAATTGTGAGACTTCTATAGCATAAAACATCTTTCTCTCCCTCTAAACCATTTTTCTTCCTTAAAATACTTTCAAGAGCCTTTAATTCATAGAATGTTATCAGAAAAATATTGCCCTTTTCATATAGGATTAATACATAATTACTTTGGTATGTGAAAGTGTATTTCAGAGTTTGAGGTAATGGCTATTGACATTCTTCATTTTAGGAAGAAAAGTATATGTAAACAATACAAATGTCATCATTATAAAAATAAAGTTTAAGATTTTCTTTCCCAGAGAGTCCATGGACCACCATTTATAAGATATAAAACATTTAATTCCTTATGACTTCAAAAAGTATTCTAAGAATTCATTCCCCAAATCAAGGAGAAATTTCAAAATATGTATGACACAACTTTCAGATCACAAAAGGTACTTTTTAAGTGGAGTTTGTGTCTATCGTTCAGAAAACCAAAATTGTGAAATGGACAGGCATTCAAGGCAACTTATGTGTGTTAACTCTTCTTTTCATTCTCTTCCTTTGTAAGGCTTATCTTTATTTTACACCCAAACTTATTCTGTGATATTTTCCTGTCTCCTTGTATACTTGATGTTTTATTCCTTGAATAGACCTCCTTTTGTCCTGCCATGCTTTTTGCATATAGCAGTTCAGACACAGAAGGCTTCTGTAGCTCCTATTATTTTTATTAGTGGATGACTGGCAGAATCCTTAGGTCCTATTGAAGGACTTTTAATGCTTTGCATTTCTATTCTGTGATGTTTCCTGCTTGCACTCATTCAATTTCACACAGCTCTTGCTGCAGTCTTCCCAAATTCATTCTGCAGAAACTCAACACTTTAATTTTTACCCCTTTTGCTTTCACTTTGGTCCCAGTTATCAATCTAACTAGACTCTGATTTCTGTTCATTTCAGGAATACCCTCATTTTTCACATCCTCTTTCATTCTTTTGATATGTAAACCTGAGCCTATGAATTGTTTTTGTCTTCTCTCCTCTGAGTTTACCTATTATGTAATAAGGAAGACCTTTACCATGTCCTTGTCACATTGATAGGAATATCCATCTATTAAGATGCCATGGTTAGAACTATAATCTTCAAAATTCATCTTAAAAAGTGCTTACCTTACCCATTGAGTTTATTCCACTCAGAATCAACACTCATCAAACACTTTTGTTTTGGTTTGCTCTCTTAGGACGAATTTATTTAAACATTCTTGAGACGGTATGATTTGGGCTTTAACCATTTCATCTTTTCTCTGGTTAGGATTGTTTGTGGAGAAAGCTTGAAACAGATAAGACAGTCATAACATAATGATGAAACGTGCTGAGCTTCCTGAGAGCCAAGCTTCTCACCTTGATAAGTATTTTGTTCAGCAAATAAACTGAAAGAACTCAGTTCCTTTGCAAATGATTACATTGATTAACTACAGAAAAGAGTCTAAATGGTTATGCATTCAGTAGACTAAAGAAAGGATGTCCAGAATCTTAGATATACTCATCTGAGTGGTAGAGCCATTCTGCTCAAATGGCAACAGAAGGCAACGTTAGGAAGTTTAATCACACAGGCAGTTGACATTAAGAAGGTACAATAGTAAGTAATATAGGACATCTCAGTAGGTGGGTAGGACCAATTGCTAATGTAACTTGGTAGCAGCAGATTAGCTGGCAGTGTCAGGTAAAAGGTAAGAAGAGCAAAAGATACAAAACAAAAAATGGGAACATAGTTCCTCATGCTTGAGGAAAAGAATTTGGTCACAAGGAACCAGCAAGAGGCAGAACAGAAACAGGGCAACTTTCTATTTCCTCTTATTTGGGACCAGATTGATCTTCAGGTGCTAGAGCAATGCTGGGGGTTAAAATGCACCATCCATAAGGGCTGAGCCTGCAGCAGTACCACTGTGGCATCTAATCCTGTCAGATCCTGGAAGCTAAGCAGGGTTGGGCCTGGTTAGTAATTGGATGGAAGACTGCTTGGGAACACCAGGTGCTGTAGGCTTGAGAGACGGACCTAGCAACCCACTCCCCAAAAAACAATCAGCCATTGAAAACACTATGAAAAGCAGAGAATCACTAACAATAGTGTTTTGCCTGATGTATGTAGGGTGGTTATGAGTTGGACACCAACTTGATGGCACGTAACAACAACATAGGGCTGAAGGCAGGGAGGGAACAAATCAGGCTTCTTATCATAGCTAGAGTTCAATACTGAGACTCTTGTGGTTAATAACAATAAGTTAATTATAATCAACATGTTGCCCTATGGATCTTATATAACACATTGGGACTAGTATAACTGTTTTCGGCAACAGGCACCATTTTAATGTAACCTTTAATATTTATTTTATTTTATTATTATTTATTTATTTTGAAGGACTGGGGGATTGAACCTAGTGTCTCACACATGCTAGGCAAGTGCTCTACCACTGAGCTGCACTCCAAGACTCTGGTTTATTTCATATTTTGAGACAGGGTCTCACTAAGTCACTCGCACTGTTTCTCTCCCCTTGAATGTGATCCTTGTCCCTCAGCCTCCTCAGGGATTACAAATATATGACACAGTGACCAACAATATTTAGAATTTTCTTCTTTAAAGAATTTCAAAGCTTTCTTAGTTCAAATTTAAATTTTTCTGTACACCAGTCAATGTAGCTATTGATTACAGGAGAGTGTTTCTTTAGAAAAGAGCCAGGGTCAATGAACAAATCATCATACCATCTTTGAATATTAATAAAATAAGAATACTGATACCAACAGTAAGGCTGGAGAGCAATAATGGTATCATAAATTCTTATAGACTCTCAGAATAATCTCAGGTAAAAGCCATATGATCTTAACAGAAGGCAAACAAGCCCTACATTTCAAGTGCTATCTTCCATTTGTATCTATCTTTATTTTGTTCCAAGTGTTCAACAATAATTCTCTATTTTCAGTTGAATCACTAATGCCAATGAGTTAAAAACATCTAGATGTGCAAATGGAAAGTAGATTTCTAATTGCAATCCCATAATAGTGATAGGTATACTTCCTCTGGATCTAAGTCTAGTTCATGAAAATAATCTGGCCAGGCGCCATGGCATGTGCCCGTAATACTAGCAACTCAGGACGTGGAGGCAAGGAGGTCGTGAATTTGAGGCCAGAAGCAGCCTGTGCAATTTAGCAAGATCCTGTCTCAAAATGAGAATTAAAAAGGGGCTGGAGGTGCAGCTCAGTCATATAGTACTTGCCTAGCATGTGCAAGACTTGGGGTTCAACTGCCAATACTGGAAAAAATCTGCAGAAAGGAACTTTCAAGAAATACTAATGCGTGCTTTGTTCTGAAACATATTCCATGTGAAACAGAACAAAACAAAAATATACCTCCATAAGATGGGGCAAGAATTGAATCCACAGAAATAGACTTTACAGAAATAGAAATTTGATTTGAGAAGAAAATGAAATGAGAAGCTGAGGAAAATGGGAGCATCAAGAGGCATAGAGATGCTTAAAACAATGAGATTCAGCAGAGGAATTATGGCCAAAGTAATGTTTGTAAATGGTGTGAGAGGGAGGATAATGTTGAATTGGAAGACTAAATGGCAAAATACTATGTAGGAAATTAGAAACATCAGGCATGAAATTAAATGTTTGCCTTATACATAGAGGGAAATGGAATTTGGCATGTATGTTAGAACTAAAATAAGCTTAGCAAAAGTTTTCAATCTCCACCTGAAGGTCTGGTTTTCAGGTAGTCACATATTTGTACCATTGTGTAAAAAAAAGCGGGGGGGGGGGAACTTGTAAGGAAATATATACATTTCTGTTATAATAGTCTTGCATCTTGAAAAAGCCAGGACTTATCAGGCAAGATTAAGTTAACAGAAGCAACATAATAAACAGTTATTTTCTATGACCTTAGCAATAGAATTGATTAGCAACAGCTTCTTTTAGTTCCTTTTGCAAATTCCACACAATTGTTGGAAAAAAACAAACTTTGCAGATTCGTCTCAATCTATATGCACTGCCACAAATTTCAAATTGCCTGCAACATTGCCCAGGGACATTCCTACACCCTCACATGTTTGCTTTTTCACTTTGAAACTCCTTCAGCAAAGTTGCAGCCTACAAAATTAACACACAAAAATCAATAGTTTTTCTTTACACCAATTCCAAACAAGAAGAGAAGGAAATTTCAGGAAAGATACCATTCATGATAACTCACCAGAAAATTAAATACCTTGGAATCAATCTAACCAAAGACCCTTCAGATATCTACAAGGAAAATTTCAAAACCTTAAAGAAAGAAATAGCAGAGGACACTAAAAAATGGAAAGACCCCCCCTGCTCCTGGATAGGGAGAATTAATATTGTAAAAATGGCTATCCTACCAAAAGCAATCTATAGATTTAATGCAATACCCATTAAAATTCCACTGACTGACTTTACAGAAATAGAAAAAATGATCCAAAAGTTCATATGGAACCACAAAAGACAATGTATAGCTGAAACACTTTTAAGCTGCAAATCTAATACAGGTGGAATCACAATCCCTGACTTCAAACTATACTACAGGACAGTGGTTGCAAAAACAGCTTGGCACTGGAACAAAAATAGGCCCAAAGACATCTGGAACAGAATAGAAGACCCAGATATACCTCAACACACCTATAGCCATCTTATTTTCGACAAAGGAGCAAAGCAAGTGAACTGGAAAAAGGACAGCCTCTTCAACAAATGATGCTGGGAAACATGGTCATCTGCATGCAGAAAAATGAAAGCTGACCCCCATCTCTCAATATACATGAGAGTTAACTCAAAATGGATAAAAGATCTCAACATAAAACCAGAAACTTTAAAACTTATAGAAGGCAAGATAGGCAATACACTCCATCATATAGGCATAGGAAAGTATTTCCTTAATAGGACTCCAATTGCTCAAGAAATAGCAACAAGAATAGATGAATGGGATCACATGAAATTAAAAAGCTTCTGCACAGCAAAAGAAACAATTAACAGAGTCAAGGAAACCCCCACAGAATGGGAAAAATCTTTGCATTTTATACATCAGACAAAGGTCTAATTACTTGAATTTATAAAGAACTCAAGAAAAAAAAAAAAAAACAAAAACCAAACAACCCAATACACAAATGGGCAAAGGAACTGAGTAGACAGTTCTCAAATGAAGAGGTCCATAAAGCCATGAAACACATGAAAAAGTGCTCAACATCCCTAGCCATTAGGGAAATGCAAATCAAAACAATGCTGAGATTTCACCTTACACCAGTAAGAATGGCCAATTTCAATAAAACGAATAACAACAAATGCTGGCGAGGTTGAGGGGAAAAGGGAACACTTTTACATTGTTAGTAGAGCTGTAAATTGGTGCAACCAATGTGGAAATCAATATGGAGGTACCTCAAAAAACTAAAAATAGATCTACCATATGACCCAGCTATAACACTATTGGGAATTTACCCAAAGGGAGATGGGTCATCATACCACAGAGACACCTGCATCTCCATGTTCAATGCAGCGCTTTTCACTATAGCAAGGATATGGAATCAACCAAAGTGCCCTTCAACAGAAGAATGGATTAAAAAACTGTGGTATATATACACAATGGAATACTATTCAGCAATCAAGAAAAATGAAATAGGGTCATTTGCAGCAAAATGGATGGAATTAGGGAAAATTATTTTGAGTGAACGAACACGAGCTCAGAAAGAGAAACAACACATGTTCTCACTCATATGAGGGAGCTGATTCAAAATTACAAGAAGGAAAAATCCTATTCAAAGGTTGGATCATAATAAAAGGGGGGGAGATAAGAACGATGCCAATATAAATGGACTAGAAATCGCATGTAATTGTTCTAACAAGATAAAAACAAAGACCACTACAGGAAAAGTTTCTATCTTAAACAGAACTGGAACCCAAGGACATATAGAAAAATCCTACTAAGTAAAAGATAGAGAAGACTTAGATGGGAAACTTAGATGGGAAGGGTGGGAGGGGGGAAGCATGGGGGAGGATAAGGGGTAACCTATATGAATAAGGTTTATCAAAATGCACATATGAAAATGTCACAATGTAAAGCATGGCAAAAAGAATCACATAATGATGTATACTAAAAAAT
>VMDO01035140.1:0-16352 GCA_007922755.1 Pedetes capensis | reverse complement strand
TGAATGGCCTATATACAAGAAGCTGAAAAGCCTGGGTATGCCAAAAAAGATTAGAGGGCTGGATATGTAGCTCAGTGGTAGCATACTTACCTATATAGAATCTCCTGTATGAGATGCTTTTTGCTAATAGCTTAAAGGAAAATAATTGTAAAACTCATAGTCATAAGAACAGAAGGAAAACCAGTCTTTGTAGGTATAACAATTGACCAAGACAACTGAATATTAAAACATAGAGTCAATAGTTAAACCTTGTAAGAAACAAAGGAATAAAGATTTTAGCTGAGCCCAAATGACTGAGATACTAAGTAAACAAATATGTTGAAAATAAAAATAATTAAAAGTGCCTCTGCTTTGCATAGACTTTCTCCCTCATGTTTCACAAAAGGGGAAACAAAGGCTACTTTAAATGGCTGCTGTCATGAGGCATGCTGTGGTAGCTGTGGTGCAGAGGAATATTTAATACATAGGAAAGCCAGAGTGGAATCTTCCAAGGAGAACTCCTTCCCACTCCTGCTTCCCAGGTGATGCTTGAAATGGCAACAGAAAAAGCAGCAATGGCACTTGGTCTATAAACCATTAATCCTTTGTTAATACCAGAGGTTTTATAGTAAGTAGTTAGTAGAAACAGAGGAAAGCTGGAATGATGTGGGCATGGTTAAGTTTTGGAAACAGAATGATGAATGCAAATGTCTGAATATGCTACTTCAGTTTGTGCTACCTGAGAGGCAGCTCTCTGAGGATACACTGGAAACAACTGCCTCCTTTCATGCCAATAATCCCTGCACTCCTTGGAATTGTCTCCACCTCATAAACAGAGCATAAAATAACATCTGCTACATTTTTCTTTTGCTCATCACTTGTAGCAGCTCTGAAATAAAATATTAAAATATGAAAATCACATGGTTTTCTAATGCATTTACCTCATGGAGGGGATGAAATAATCAGTGCTAATCTATTTCTCCAATCTAGCATTCTGACTCAGATGTCCCATTTTTTCCCCACCTCTAAATCAAAATCACACACATGCACATACAAATCCATTTTTACCTTGAGTAACGTAAACAGTAATCATCACCTACCATTATTACAGAAGATTAGTGGTACCATTAAGGGACATCATCTGCACTGTACTTTTATTCATCAAGCAGCATTTATGTGAGGAAAATTTAGATGGATGATTCCACAGCCTGGAAATTAGAAAGAGAAAGCTTACCAAAACAGAGGTACAGAACAGGTAGAAGCCTATTTTTGTGATTACTGTTAAACACACAGTTCTGTGGAGGGAGGTTTGACCCCTGAAGGGAATTGCCCTTTAGAAGTTGGACTATTTTCTGTTTTTTTAAACACAATAGTGCCAAGCATGGTATTATATCCATCTGCCTCCCCTCTTGGTGCCATAAACACGAAGACAAGCATCTGCCTTACCAAGAAGCACATAAAATCTCTTAATGAATTACAAGAATGTCTAAGTTATATAGGCCCTCCTCATTGCTGTTAGATAGTATTGTGGTTGTCAGGTTTTGTTGAGTTGGGTCTGACTCATAGCAACCCTCATGGATTTTCAGTGGCTGATTGTTTAGGGATTGGGCTGATTGTTTCAGGATTGCTTCAGAAGTGGATTGCCACATCCTCTCATTTTTGCAGTGCTGGGGATTGAACCCGGGTCCTCAGAGAGTGCAGAGCAGTGCTCTTACCAACTGAGCTAAACTCTAGCTGAGATGGCAATCAGATTCTTTGATTTGTCCCTCCTACTCTTCTCACTTAAATATACTTATCTGAATGTTTTTATCTTTTGAACAACTACTTTTTGTATACTCAGTCCCCACACATAGCACCCTTAATCATGATAGTGAAAATAGGAGAAAATAAAGTGTCTGAGAGACATTGTGGAGGTATTGATAGGAGTCATGGACTGGCTTTGGGAGGTTGTGGAATAGGCACTGAGCTTACCCACACGTGTAGTGCTTGAAGGTCTGGGAAAGCCTATTTCTCAGGGAGAAATTATAGCAAGATGAAAAATACTGACTGGTTAAAGAACCTCAAAAATGCCTGCATTTAGGGAGTAAAGAAGAATAGATGGTAGCAAAATGGGAGAGAAGAAATACTCAAAAGTGAAAAAAAAATTGCATGCCCATGGATTGATAAATGAGTTCATTTATTTACTTGTTCATTCATTTAGAAATAATTTCGAACCAGGTGCAGCGGTGCACACCTGTAACCCCAGCAACTTAGGAGGTGGAGGCAGGAGGATCATAAGTTCAAGGCCAGAGGCAGCCCACGAGACTCTGTCTCAAGATAAAAAAAAAATAAAAATTGGGCTGGGGGTGCAGCTCAGTGGTAGAGCACTTGCAAAGTATGGGCCAGGCTCTGGGCTCAGCCCCCTAGTACTAAAAAATATAATGATTTTGAGCTCTTTCAGTGTGCAGGCCCTGATATGTGTAAAAGCTATACAGAAGTGAGAAAAGTTAGATGTGCTGCTAACCTCGGAACTGGCAGTTTTGTAGGGGAGACAGACATTGATCAAACATCTGGCAAATGCATATAAAAGCGCAGTTATGAAAAGGGCTGTGAAGGAGAGGAATGCCTTTCTCTGAGAGTATTAAATGAGGGTGATTAGTCCCTGGTTGGGGAAAACTGGCCTGGGAGAGTGATTACTAATATCTAAAGGTAGAATGAGAGTTAATGAAGCTAAGAGGTGAGGAAAACATACACAGGGATTCCATAAACCTTAGAAGTAGCAGAGAGAAAGGAATTGTAAATTAACCTAAGGAAAGTTGGTATGACCAGAGCTCATAAAACAATGGGAAGACAGATAGATGTGAAGCTAAAACATTGAGGAAATTTAGGGGTCACAATCAGCCAAGACACCCATGTTCTTTATTTTAAGAGCAAAGGGAAGCCAGGTGCAGTGGTGCATGCCTATAACTCCAGCAACTTGCAAGGCAGAGGCAAGAAGATTATGAGTTTGAGGCCAGAGGCAGCTTGCATAACTTTGTAAGATCTTGACTCAAAATAAAAATAAAAAGTAAAAAATGGGCTGCAGGTGCAGCCCAGTGGTGGAGTGCTTGCAAAGTAGGTGGGAGGCCCTGGGTTCAACCCCCAAGTGATGCAAGAAAAGCCAGGGGCAAAGGGAAGACATTGATGAGTTTAATGTTGGATAGTATTATCAGATTTGTGTTTTGAAAATATAAGCCTAATCAAAATGTAAAAATTTAAAAAAAATGAATCAAGATGATATTGGAGTAAAAGTAGGCATAAGTTGCAAGATGGCTAATTAGGATCCATACTTGCAGCCACAGTAAGAGGTTATACCAGGTAGGTGTAGATGCATAGCAGTATATATAAGCAGAGGTAGGTGGACTGTAGAGATTTTTACATGAAGTAAAACCAACAGATTTGGCCTATCATGCTAGGAAGTAAGGCAATGGTGTTGAGTCCAACATTAAAGAAATTAAGGAAAAGATGTAGTAATTAATGTTACCAGTGATTCTGATAAAAATAATTTAAGTGGATTGATGATAGTAAAAGCCAGATTAAAGAAAAATAAGAAGAAATGAGTACCATCTTCTCTTAATAGTATTCATTTATTCAGCAAAATTTTGTAAAATTCTTATTATGAAATAGACACCATGCTAGGTGCCATGAAGGAATGAATGTCATATGATTACTTCCCTATAGTTTATCAGTTTAAAGAAGCAGTTAGTAACTTACTATACAATGATCAAGGTTTCTTCAACCTGTAATAACCCTAGTAGGTAAAGATTTTCACATTTCTTCTTTTTACAAATGATGGAGTTGAAAAGAGGATAAATAACACACCCACCCCACTTCACTCAGCTTGTGCACCCAACCCTGAGCAATGAACTGGGGCAGACCAGCCTCAGAGCCCATGGTCTAAATGCTTTGCTCTTCTGGAACCAAGAAGGGAGATCAGGGCAACTGGAGCATCCCCTTGTATGTCGATGGTTTCTAGCAAAAGTATGGGTGGGAAGCTAGTGGTGTAGTGGGAAGGCAGGACCCTGTGCTCACTGGTGGGACAGAAGACATTTGGTTAAAATAGTCAGAGGCTGGAAGGAGTGGTAGGTCAAAAGGGTTTTGGTTTTACCTTTGCATCTTACTTTGCAAAGATCGGTTGTGCAGAACATAAACTTGGTGATGAAATAGATCTCATTTTAAATATCAGGTGTGTAGCAAATTACCATTGAAACTTTGTTCAATTTCCTTAAACTCCTGCAGTCTCAGGTTTTTCTTATGTAAAATGAATTAGGAATGGCATTTCCCATCACTGATACGAAGGGCAGTAATTTGGAGAGATGTTGAAATAACAAAGCAGACATAAATTGCTTGGCTCATAACATGTATTCAATAAAACTTAGTTTTTCCCCCTTTTAAATTTATTATTAATTTTTATATACCATTTCCCCATATGTTTTTAGGGCAAAGAGATGATTTAAGTAAAACAGGTTGGTCAACAGAAAAATCAGGAGTGGGTAGGATAGAGGAAGAGAAAGAAGTTGACTGTGGTAGATGTGAAGCATAGCTTTCTTTGACAGGAAACAGGGAAGGTCTAGAGTTCAATGGAGAAATAGATTCCTGGTATATTGCTCTATTCCTCTCCTTTCATTTCTCCTTTCTTTGTGCCAGCTAGCAAGATGTGGTCTATGTACAAGAAAGGTGGATTTGTTAATGTGGCTCTTTGGCTTTAGACCTAATTATTTTCAGGCCTTTTTCATAATAGAACTTCTAGTGACTGAGGAGTCGGCTGATAATGAAATAGGTTTTTATTTTAGCTTATTATTTATGTTCTGTGAATTTGTGGCTATAAATAAGGGCACAGGGTTACAGCTGTATAAAATATTTGAATTCTTAGATAAATGTTAGTTTTATTCAGTTATTTACCTTTATATATTTTTTTACTTTAAAGAGAAATTATGGCTCTACATAAAGCCGAGCAGGAGAGCCCTAAAAAGCTAATATCAGAAAAAAAGGAAGTGTCATTTATTTTCTTGTGTATTTTTGTGCTAGTACCAAGCTGTTTTTTGTCACTATGACCCTGCAGAATAGTTTGAAGTCAGGGATTGTGATGTTTTTGCTGCTTAGGATTGTTTTGACTATACACAGCCTTTTGTGCTTCCACATGAATTTCAGGATTGATTTTCTAATTCTGTAAAGTATATCATTGGAGTTTTGATGAGGATTGCATTAAATCTGTAAATCACTGTTGGTAGTATAACCATTTTCACAATATTAGTTCTTCTGATTCATAAACAAGGGCAATCCTTCCATGTTCTAGTATCTCCTGCTATTTATTTAATGTTTTAGAGTTTGTGTTATATAAATTTATAGGATCTTTGGTCAGATTGATTCCTAAATATTTAATTTTTTGATGGGCTATTGTGAATGGGATTGAAGCCTTGATTTCCTTCTCTTCTTGTTCACTATTGGTGTAAAGGAAGGCTACTGATATTTGAGTGTTCATTTTGTATCCTGTACTTTGATGAAGGAGCTAATTAGCTCTAAGAATTTTCTGGTAGAATTTTTTTGATTGTTCAGATACAGGATAATGTCATCTGTGAATAAGAATAGTTTGACTTCTTTCCTTATCTGTATTTCTTTAATTTCTTTCTCTTGCCTGATTGCTCTGGCTAGGACTTCAATCATAATATTGAATAACACAGGAGAGAGTGGACATCCTTTTCTTGTTCCTGATCTTAGAGGGAATGCTTTTAATTTTTCCCCATTTAATATGATATTGGCTATAAGTTTCTCATAGATGGCCTTTGTGATGTTAAGTTCCTTCTAATCCTAATTTCTCCAGGGCTTTTATCATGAAGGCATGTTGCACTTTGTCAAAGGCCTTTTCAGCATCCATTGAGATGATCATGTGATTTCAGTCTACAAGTCTCTTGATATATTGAATTACATTGACTACCCAGAGATAACATCCATGCAACTATAGCCAATGAACCTTGACAAAGAGGATAAGGACATTTATTGAAGAAAAGATAGCCTCTTGAACAAATGGTGCTCGGAACATTGGATATCCATTTGCAGAAGAATGAAAATAGACCCATCTCTCTCAATCTGTAAAAGAATCAACTCAAAATGTATCAGAGATCTCAACATAAAACCAGAAAACTTAAAACTACTAGAAGAAAAGATAGGGAACATGTTCCAACACATAGGCACTGGTAAACATTTCTTTAACAAGACTCCCATTACCTAGGAAACTGCACCAATAATCGACAAATAAGATTACACAAAACTTAAAAGCTTCTATACAGCTTCTGTATAGCAAAGGAACAGAATAAAGGGAGAGCCCACCAAATGGGAAAAAATATTTGCATCCTATACATCTGACAGAGGACAAATTTCTAGAATATATAAAGAACTTAAGAAATCAAACACCAAAATAATAAATAGTCCAATAAATAAGTGGACAATGGAACTGAACAGACAGTTCTCCAAAGAAGAAATACAAATGTTCAACAAACACATGAAAAAATACTCAATATCCCTAGGCATTAGGGAAATGCAAGTCAAAACAATGCTGAGATTCCATCTCACTCTAGTAAGAATGGCAAAGATTAACAAAACAATAAATGCTGGTGAGGATGTGAATAAAAAGGAACACTTTTACATTGCTGGTGGGACGGTAAATTAGTACCAGCAATTTGGAAATCAATTTGGAGGTACCTTAGAAAAGTAAGAATAGAACTGCCATATGACCCAGCTATACTACTCCTGGGAATATACTGAAAGGAAGATAACTCATCATACTACAGGGACACCTGCACTTCTGTATTTAATGTGGCACTCTTCACAGTTGCAAGGGTATGGAATCAACCAAGATGTTCATCAACAGAGGAATGGATTGAAAAATTATAGTACATATACACAAAGGAATATTGCTCAGAATAAAGAAGAATGAAATTATGTTATTTGCAGCAAAATGGATGGAACTAGAGAGCATCATTTTAAGTGAATAAACCCAGACTCAAAAAGAGAAATACCATGTGTTCTCACTCATATTTGGAAGTTAAATATAATTTAAAGGAAGAAAAAATAATTACATAGTTAGATATATAAAAATGAACAAACATACCTAAGAAGGGAAAATACCAATCTAAAGGAAGGGGGAAGAGATTAGCAGGTGGGAGTAGAGGCTGGGTAGGGGAAATATTGTAGAGAGTTAAAGAAGGAGAGGAAGATCACAAAATGTATGGTGCAACTAGATGAATAAGTGAAAAAAGTAAGGGGAAGAGAAAAAATCAATGAGAATATAACCCATGATTATACAGATCTTCATTACATATTAACTAAAATTCCTAAAAAAAAAGAAAGAAAGAAAGAAAGAAAAGAAACAGAAAAGCTGAGAAAGGAGAAAAATCTAGAGCTATTTGCCCTATGACCACAATCATCTTTGTTCAGGTGCTGAACCCTTTAAAACATCATTTTATGTTTACTTCTTCCACTTGTACAGCATATATTTTGGAGTCTGGTGTTGAAACAAGTTTAAATTTCTCCAAATTGACAATTATACTGTTTTGTCAAGGGAAAGGTTGAGAGGAGGGAAGAGGTTCACACTAGATTTTGAGAGGCCAGACTACAAAGTGGATACTCCGTCTCCCATCCTTCCATACCCCTTTGTGTGTTCTTTCATCATTTCTCTCTTCTTGAGTCTCTCCACTCAGAATCATTGTTTGAACTTTGAAAGACCTGGATCTCTCAGTTTTAAAGCAAGGAGAATAATTACATTAAAAAAAAGACTGACCGCTTCTAAGAATATGTGAAATACATTTGAAATGTAGAACATTCAATAATATAAAAAGTAGCAACTCTGGAATTAAAAATACTTATATCAATTACAATAAAGAGTAAGCTTTGTGTGCAAATGGCATTTAAATTGAAAAAGGAAGCAAATAACAATAAAAATTCACCATGTAGGAAGCGATCAAACTGTATAGACAGAGCATCCACACTAGAAAAAGCACAAATAGAAAACAAATATATGGGAAGGTGTTTTTATCCTTCTACAGAGAAAGATATAAAACTAATGTTGACAAGGTTTTGATATAGTTTTTAACTTATACAGAATAGAGAACTCTGTTAACAGAAACAACCTATTTGGAAAATAATGATGCATAAAGATATTCCTTTGACCCAGTAATCGCTCTTCTGGGATTTTAACTTAAGGAAATAATTCAACAGAAGCAAAGGTCAAATGAATAAGCATATTTGTTTTAGTAACATAAAATGTATAAACAAAACAAAATCCCACTAAAACCCACCAAATTACACAGCAGTAAAATAATGATTCATTAATTATGTAACATCAGCAGGAGATGATTTAATGAACCATTAAAATTATAATTACAAAATCTATGTAATCATGTAAAAACACAATGTTTCATCATTATATACCATTATTACTTTGTGAGTATGTGATCTTTATTCTGGGAAGGCAGGTTGTAGCTGAATACCTGGGTTGTTTTGTAGGCTAGCCAAGAAATAAGGAATGAGAAAAATCTGAATTTTCTGTGCAGTTGAAGAAAGAGAGCCAAAAGTTCACAAAAGGATTCAGAAGTTGTAGACAGTTGCCAAGTGCCATGGTGCCTGCCTGTAATCCCAGCAACTTGGGAGCTGAGGCAGGAGGATCAAAGGTCTGAGGGCAGAGGCAGCCCACAGAACTTAGACTCTGTCTCAATATAAAAAATAAAAAGGGGCTGAGGGTACAGCTTGGTGTTAAAAGTGCTTGCCTAGCATGCATGAGGCCTGGGTTAAACCCCTCAGTACAACACAAACAAAAACAAGTAATAGAAGTTGTAGACAATTGACAGAGGCGAGAACTACATGGGGGTTGGTGCAACATGGAGCCATGCCCTGGAAGTTATAAGGGTCCCCTGAGAAGATAGTTCAGAAAACATAACTATCTACTGCGTATGTTTAGATGGTGTGCTACTGGTGAGCAGTGTCAGCCCTCATCTTCCTATCAGATTATTCCATATAAAACGTGTTGATCGAGTCTTTAGGAGAATTTCCTAGAACTCCACAGCTGGCTTTCTGAAGAGGGGTTCATACCAGGATCTGAAACTACTTCAGAGTTAATATTGATATGGACTCAGAGAACTTTCTAAGCTTCTTTGGCCTTCAGCTTCTTCAACTATAAATGAGGTGGCAATGTATCTAATTTCTTTTTTTAAAATAATATTCCTATCAGAGTGTGTAAATTTATGTTTCTAGGGTTAATCTTAATGTAAATGTCTAAAATCTCATGCAGCTTAATCCGTTTACTTCCATCCCTATGTTCTTTCAACCTTGTTTATTTTTATCTTCCCTTTCAGGAAAATGAAAACAGACAGTGATAATGAATGAGAAATTCTTCTCGTTATGAAACTGGGAGTGGGTGTGGAAGATCTTTTCTGGAATTTTCTTCTGTTTCTCCTATTCATGTTTTTTTTTTTCTCGCTTTATTAGTAAATGATGATGGGGTACAGAGTAATACAGTAATGGGTTTTTTCATTATGGATCCTTTACATCACTTCTAGCAACACTTTCATTGACCCACAAAGTTTATGGAGTCTTATGGCTAGTTTGTAGTTAAACTGTGATACTTATTTGGGTTATCTTCTCCCTATTTTTCCAACATACTCATGAAGTTTGCTATGAGCATTAGAGTTTTCCCATTTAGAATGGTGTCTGGCCCATGGTAACCAACATATAGTTGTTTGTTATAACCAAACATCATCTTATGAGCATCATCCCATCACCATGGTGCTGAAGAACAGAGACTGCTTAGGCTTCAGAATCCAGGTGGGAGAAGTTTCATTTAGGACTATGAACCTATATGATTTTTTCCCCAAAATTTTGGTCAGTATGTTTGGTAGCATCAATTTAACTTTTTTAACACAGAGAAAATACAATTTAGTAGATGGCCTAAGTAGTTAGTCTTCACTTATAGATCATTAGTAAGTAACCATTTAAAGAAAGAAGGGAGGAAAACCTGCCAAAGTTGAACTTCAAAGCAAAAGAGAAAATTGAGCACAAAATTAGAGAATGAGAGGCAATGAGTTAGGAAACAAGTTCTCTGATAAGGAAAAATATAGTCACAACAAGAACAGAAGAAGGGGAGTAATATAGCTGTGACATATTATAGTTTAATTTAATTGATTCTGATTATGGATGGGAAATCATTCAAGAGCAGATTTGAGAAGTGAGGATATTAACATGAAATTTTCCCTGAAATTCTGAGAAAAGACCTGAAGATATCATGTTAAAGACTGCAAAAATAAGGCAGTTTTAACTTGAATTTTAGTATCTTTCCAATTGGAAGTATTTGAAGACTTAACAGAAGAAAAGGGAGAAATTATAACATGAGTGTATGATTATGATGCAAATTCAATTTTAAAAGGGATTGTGTACTTTTCTTTTAAAAACCCTTTTCAAATATCCATTACATTGATAAATATTGTGCTTATTGAATTATTATATTTAATTATTATATTTAAACTTTAAAATTTACTATTCAATGAGATAATGTAGAAGAAAGTTATTAATCTTTTAAAATTTTATTTCAAGAAAGTATATGCTAGAACCCAGGTAGAATGATTTATCTACTAATTGATTAAGTAGATAATAGGGACAGGGCTTGAGGGAAACTATAACTTTTAAGGGATTTGTTTGCAAAACTGAAACTATTATGTGAGTGAGGTATTCACAGAAACAAATTCCATTAATTAGTAAACAGAAAAGAATGGCTTTAATTCTTGAATCCTGAAAGAAGGTCTAAAAAGTTAAAGATGGTATGGATTTAGATATGCTCTGAAGCTGGTTTAGGTCTCCAGGGTACTAGTTTAGATCAGAGATTCTACTCTCTGTCTGTCTCTGTCTCTCTGTCTGTCTCTGTCTCTGTCTCTGTCTCTGTCTCTGTCTCTCTCTCTCTCTCTCTCTCTCTCTCTCTCTCTCTCAGCAATTACTTGGACCACAGAACCCACTGTCCAGCACTTACCCCTTAATGATCATTTATATCCTTGATGATTGTTAGTACTGTTCAGAAGAACTGCATCCACAAAGTTCAAATCTTCAAGTAACTAGAAAATAGATAATAAGGGTCATCCGCTCATTCTTAAATTGTGCTGTTACATAACAGGTCCATCATGGGTCAATGGAAGGCAGAGAGAGGGAGCTATAGGAAATTTGTAGAGAATTTTGAATAACCTCAAAGTACTCTTATCTATGCAATGTTTCCACCTGTCTGATGGAAACATATGTCATACATGTGAACTTTATCCTTCAACTAAATCCCCAAACCTTTCCTTTTTCAAAAGAAGTTTGAAATTAACTAGGTAAGCAAACACTTCAGAAAAAAAATACTTTAGCTCTAAGCAAAGCCACTCAAGGTTGACTGTAAGATGCTGACATGAAATGCTGCCAAATCATGTGTGGTTTGAGGATGTTTCTTGTCTTTGATCTTTATAAGAAGTCACTTGGCTTTTCAGTGCCAGGTAAAGCCAAAGAATGTTCTTCACCACTGCAGCACAGGAAATTTCATACAAGGCATTTTTCTGTGAAAGAATGGCAATGCAATTAGATGTGCAAGTACTTCTAAGTTAAGATGGTACCTTTGGTAGTTTGGGCTCCACACCTTTAAAATGGTAATTTCCGTTCATAGGCTCTCAAGAAATCTTCTTGTCTAGATTTGTCTGTTCTCATACCTTGGTCTGTGTGTTTGATGTCTACTCTGTCCCCTTCTGTGTGTGTTGTGAAAGGAATGATGTCATGGCAAACAGCCCATTCAAAGAGGATATGAGCATCTTCTCCCTGCCTTGTGGGAGCCAGAATACCCCAGAATAAGACTGGTTTAGGTACTGAATCCAACAACTCATTCTTTCCAATCAAGTGCATACATATGTGTGCTTACCCCCTCCCCATCCCCAGCACACACATACAGATATAGTTTACTGATGGTAAAGATTTGAGGACAGAGTCAAAAGGGGCTGCAATTCCTGTTCTTACCTCTAGATCCAAGTTGGATCTGAGTTCTTTGCATAGATAGAGTAATAGGCTTGTGATACGCCCTAGGGCATCAAACTGATTGCTCAATTGGAAGTGTATTGAAAAGAAAGAAAAATGAAATGGGCATGCTAAACATATTTTGGTCTGGGTTTTGTCTCACTGCTTAGAAGATTCAGAGCCTGCTGAGTTCCCAAAGCTTTGTATAAACTAAATATTACGAGAAATAGTGTATCACAGCAGTCATTGCTCAGCACTATTTCTCTTTATATGCAGTAGGAAAAACTTGACATTCTATACATCATTTGTAACTTGCTGCAGTGATTCCTCAAAGTTATAAAATATTGTAAATTGCAAATAAAAACACAAGGAGGAAAAAGTGTTCTATACTATAGTTTCATCACATGGCATTCTTAACATGTATTTGGCTCCAGTAACAGGAAATATGTAGTGAAACAAATGTGAGGAAATTTGATAATTGCAACCGGATTGGTATCACATGTCTTTATCCCAGTGACTTGGGAGGCTGAGGCAGGGTAATTGCAAGATCGAGGCCAGAGGCAGCCTATGTAACTTAGCAAAATTCTGTCTCCATATAAAACAAACAAAAAAAAACAACTGGAGGTGCATCTCAATGGTAGTGGGCTTGCAATGTATGTGCAAGGCCCTGGGCAAATTCCCAAGTATTGCAAATAATAGCTAGATAGACAGACAGATAGACAAAATAAAAAAGTGTCATTTTACCTCTTTTAAGAGAAGATGTCCCAAACATTCTCCGATGTCCTAGTCATGTATTTTTCATTTTGCTCAAAAGTGATGCCCTAGATTTATGCTGAAACTAATGTGAGCTAGAGTATTCAATTGTTTTCCTTTTCAAAAATGGGAAACTATACAAGGAGGAAAAAAATGCAGAAAATGATTATCGCCAGCTTGCCTCTCTTGGTGCTGATTTATCATTTTGTATTTAAGATGTTATAAAGGGATACAGAAATAGCCAGAAAATGCTTTTTATAAACTGCAAGACGATGCTTCCTAACCAGAAATCAAGGGTTGGATGTCCTCAGTCCTCGGTAACACAGCTGAGAACTCCAAAAGAGAAGAAACTAAAAATGGTTAGGGGCTGGGAGACAGCTGTCAAAGAACCAGCACTCTATACCTGCTTTTACTTCACAGAAAAGCCACCAACTGTCACTTGGAAATTGATGGAATATGGACATACATACCTGGTTTTCAGTCAAAAAAAATTGAAAGACACTAAAGAAGATGGTGAGGGGGAATGAAAGGAAAGAAAGCATGGTGGGAAGACAGTAGTTGAAGCAGGCCCTCTTATAAGTCTCAGTGGAAGACTGCTTGGCAACAAGGGAAGGGACTGGAAAACTTAAAAGCAGCAACTGAAGAGCTTGAGGCCATTTAGTGGAGAGGAAAGAAGTCTCCCCTGCCTCATGAGTCTCTAAAGGCATCAATTTATACAACACAGCACAAGCATTGATGTTCCGCATGCGGTACTGTAAGGGGGATACAAACAATATTCAGTAAATTTTGCTTTAGGAGGTACAGGGGTATACAAAAAACTTCAGGGAGACTTTAAAAATGACATTTAAATTTTTAAAGAGATTTTTTTTACTTGAAATACACACAAATTCCCTTTGTATAAAACAGTTCCCTCTGTGACAGTGTGAAGAAAGCCACAGAATTACTGTATACATTATGTTGCGTGAATACATTGTAATCATATTCTTTCCCAATAATTTTAATATTTTCCAAAAGTATCATTTTAAAAAGTATTTTTAGAATTTTATATAGTTGATAACGTTTTGCTACTAAAGAAAGACAAATACACAAAGGAAACATCCCAAATTACATTGTTTAGAGTAAAAACAGATGCAAATGAGCTTTATGCTATTATTGAAAAGGTTCTAAAGCCAACATCAAAATAATGATAAATATACCAGAAAAAAGACAGTAAGTTCCTGATAAAATGTATTGATGATATTGTTGGATGATGATAATATCATAAACACATAAGAAAAAATGATTAAGCCATATGTGTATTGGCATGAGCTGAGTGCATGTATGTGTGCACATGTCTCTACTTTGGCTGTGTGTGCAAGGAGAGACTTCGTCCGATAATTGGACAGAACTACCAATGTTTGGGATACCAGCTTTTTAGCCCATGTACAACAACATCAACAAACAAATCAGGAGGAAGAATACTGAGTGAACCCTGCTCTATTTTTCACCAAACTCATGGGGATTTAGAACAGAGATTTTTATTTGTTTTAGATTATCTTTGTTTTAATGATTATCTTCTGAGAAATGATGTAGACTGTAAAAACTCCTCTGGAACAGGGTAAAAGGCCATTGGCTATGTATGAAGCAAGAACATGACAAAAGCAAAGAGGTGGCACGTGAAAGTCAATCCGAACATTACTCATCAGGAGAGTAGATGGTGATCAATAATATTCCTTGATTTACTATCCTGCAATAGCACAGAGCAAAGAAATCTCCCCTGCCTCATGACTCTCTAAAGGCATCAATTTATACAACACAGCACAAGCATTGATGTTCCGCATCTGGTACTGTAAGGAGGACACAAACAATATTCAGTAAATTTTGCTTTAGGAGGTGCAGGGGTATACAAAAAACTTCAGGGAGACTTTCTGTAGTGATTAAGATGTTTTATATTTGCTCTGTCGAGTATGATCCCCCTAGACATATGTGGCTATTTGTTGTTGCTATTGTTAGGTGTCATCGAGTTGGTGTCCAACTCTTAGCAACCTATGTACAACAATGAGACAGTATTGTTACTGCTTCTCTGCTATTCATAGGGTTTTCAATAGCAGATTGTTTTTTAGGAGTGGGTTGCCCAGTCCTTCTCTCAGCACCTGGTGTTCCCAGGCAGTCTCTCATCCAAGTACTAGCCAGGGCCCCCCCAGACACACTTAACTTCTGAGATCTGACGGGATCGGATGCCATAGTGCTATGTCTGCAGGCTATTAGAGTATCTGAAATGTGCCCAGTGCAAGTGGGAAATTAAATTCTGATTTTATTTACTTTGCACTAGTTTAAATATCCACATAGATACATGGACTGCAGCATTGGGAAGTACATTTCTCTGAAGTAGTCAACATACTGAATATGAAGAAATCACAAGTATAGAAAGGTCATCTTTTCATTATGCAGTGTGTGGAAGTGGCTGTAAGTCAAAGGCCATTTTCTCATAAAGCTTCCCTTACTTTCAGAGGGGAAAGATTTGAGTCTTTGAGCTAATAAAATTTAAACCATTTCTTCATTGCATTGATAATACTAATAAAGACATTTTGTGTACTTTTAAGTGACCTACCCAACTGGCACATTTCAGAGATATGCTCAATGTCTTGAATAGTCTGACCATAAAAGTTCAAGAAAAATATGATGATTTTAATGCTAAGAACAAAAGACTCAGCTTTCTTTAGAAGACAAATGGTGGTATAAATGCCTTCCTTAGGAATGATTTTTTTCCTTACTATTTGTTTTCATTTATTGGAGATAAAGATTGATGATAAATTCTTGAGTTTATTATTTCCCGTCTAAAAGAAGAGTTACATTGTAGCACCCAAAGCAACCAGAGTAGATTAGCAAACCAACTTCTTTCCAAATGGAAACATTTGAAGTCAAATTTCACAGTGTGATATGGTTTCATTTTATATCTGGTGTTGCTCCAAAAATAACCTTTAAGGAGTTATGTGAGCTATGGTCTAAGAATTTCTGGATGCTGTGTGAGATGCTTGTCCATGGAAGACAAACCTTTAAATAGCTTCTCCTACTTTCCCAAAGTGTATAATTGAAAATCAGAATGCTTCTGCTTAAGAGAAACCAACTACATGTAGATCTTGGGCTTGCATCACATTATCTACCATTGAACCACATATGCTTCATGGTAAAGAATAGATATGAAATAAGTATAATTCTTTTTAATAAAATAGCATGTTTCACAATAATTACTTTAAAAGCTACTATTATTATGCCACACCCCCTTTTTCCTCATGTGTTCATATAGTTGCATCTTGTATTTTGGGATTTTCCTCTCCCTTTTTACCCCTCTACATTATTTCTTCTCCTCTTTCCCTTTTCCCCAACCTCTGCTGCCACTTGTTGATTCCCTCCTCCCTTCTTTCTGATTCTCTAGTATTTTTACTTATTAGATAGGTATAATTGATCCTTTTTGTATATCTAAATACGTATAATTATTTCCTTCCTTCCTTTAAGAAAGTTTTAGCTCCCACATATGAGTGAAAACATATAATATTTCTATTTTTGAGTCTGCACTTAGTTGTTTAAATTTATTTTCTCCAGTTTCA
>VMDO01035139.1:0-16312 GCA_007922755.1 Pedetes capensis | reverse complement strand
AGCATTTGTTGTTGTTTGTTTGATTGATCTTGGCCATTCTTACTGGTGTAAGGTGAAATCTCAGAGTTGTTTTGATTTGCATTTCCCTAATGGCTAGGGATGTTGAGCACTTTTTCAGGTGTTTCATGGCTTTATGGACCTCTTCATTTGAGAACTGTCTACTCAGTTCCTTTGCGCATTTGTGTATTGGGTTGTTTGGTTTTTGGGGAGTTTTTTTTCTTGAGTTCTTTATAAATTCTAGTAATTAGACCTTTGTCTGATGTATAAAATGTGAAGATTTTTTCCCATTCTGTGGGGGTTTCCTTGACTCTGTTAATTGTTTCTTTTGCTGTGCAGAACCTTTTTAATTTCATGTAATCCTATTTATCTATTTTTGTTGCAATTTATTGAGCAATTGGAGACCTATTAAGGAAATACTTTCCTAAGCCTATATGATGGAGTGTATTGCCTATCTTGCATTCTACAAGTTTTAACATTTCTGGTTTTATGTTGAGATCTTTTATCCATTTTGAGTTAACTCTCATGTATATTGAGAGATGTGGGTCAGCTTTCATTTTTTCTGCATGTGGATGACCATGTTTCCCAGCACCATTTGTTGAAAAGGCTGTCCTCTTTCCAGTTTACTTGCTTTGCTCCTTTGTTGAAAATCAGGTGGCTAAGGTGTGTTGAGGTACTTCTGGGTCTTCTATTCTGTTCCACATGTCTTTGGGCCTGTTTTTGTGCGACTACCAAGCTGTTTTTGCAACCACTGCCTTGTAGTAAAGTTTGAAGTCAGGGATTGTGATTCCACATGCATTAGATTTGCAGCTTAAAAGCGTTTTGGCTATACGTAGTCTTTTGTGGTTCAATATGAATTTTTGCATCATTTTTTCTATTTCTGTAAAGTCAGTCAGTGTAATTTTAATGGATATTGGATTAAATCTATAGATTGCTTTTGGTAGGCTAGCCATTTTTACAATATTAATTCTCCCTATCCAGGAGCAGGTAAGGTCTTTCCATTTTTCAGTGTCCTCTGCTATTTCTTTCTTTAATGTTTTGAAATTTTCCTTGTAGAGATCTGAATGGTGTTTGGTGAGTTTGATTCCAAGGTATTTAATTTTCTGGTGGGCTATCATGAATGGTATTTTTCCTGAAATTTCCTTCTCTTCCTGTTTGGAATTGGTGTAAAGAAAAGCTATTGATTTTTGTGTGTTAATTTTGTAGCCTGTGACTTTGCTGAAGGAGTTAATTAGTTCTAGCAGTTTTCTGGTTGAGGTTTTTGGGGTTTTTCAGATATAGGATCATATCATATGCAAATAGGATAGTTTGACCTCTTCCTTGCCAATCTGTATCCCTTTGATTTCTTTCTCTTGTCTGATTTCCCTGGCCAGGACTTCACTTACTATATTAAACAGAATAGGAGAGAGAGGAAATCCTTGTCTTTTTCCAGATCTAAGAGGAAATGGTTTTAGTTTTTCTCCATTTAATATAATGTTGGCTGTAGGTTTGTCATAAATGGTTTTTATAGAATTAAGGTATTTGCCTGTTATACCTATCTTCTCCAGCATTTTTATCATGAAAAGGTGTTGCACTTTGTTGAAGGCCTTTTCAGCATCAATTGAGATGATCATGTGTTTTTTTTGCCAGTTTCTTGATATTCTGGATTACATGAATTGATTTCCATATGTTAAACCAGCCTTGCATCTGTGGTATAAATCCCACTTGGTCATGGTGAATAATCTTCTTCATATGCTGCTGGATTCTGTTTGCCAGAATTTTATTGAATATTTTTGCATCTAGATTCATAAGGGAGATGGGTCTATAATTGTCTATCTTGGATGAATCTTTTCCTGGTTTAGGTATCAGGGTGATGGTAGCTTCATAGAATGTATTTGGGAGTGTTCCCTCCTTTTCTATTCTTTGGAATAATTTGAGGAAGATAGGTATTATATCTTCTTTAAAAGTTTGGTAAAATTCTGTTGTGAATCCATCAGGATCTGGGCTCTTCTTTGTTGGGAGACTTTTAATTACCTTTTCTATTTCTGTATATGTAATGGGCATGTTTAAGTCAGTTATGTCTTCTGGGGTTAGTTTTGTTAGGTCATACGTGTTAATAAATTTTTCCATTTCTTCTGCATTTTCATATTTTTGGGAATAGTCTCTCATAGTAATCCCTGACAATTTTCTGTATTTCGTTGGAGTCGGTGGTTATGGATCCGTTGTCTTTCGTAATCCATACTATGTTAGATTTTTCCTTTTTCTTTTTGATGAGGTTAGCCAGAGGGGTGTCTATTTTATTAAACTTTTCAAAGAACCAGCTCTTAGTCTTATTAATTTTTTGAATTATCTCTTTACATTCTAGTTGAGATATTTCTCCCTTTATTTTCGTAATTTCCCTCTTTATGTTCCATTTAGGGTTGTTTTTTTGTTGGATTTCTAGTGTCTTAAGCTCTGTCAGTAGGTCACTTATTTGTCTCATCTTTATTTCATTGATGTAGGCACTTAATGCTATAAACTTCCCTCTAAAACTGCCTTTGCTGTATCCCATATGTTTTGGTATGATGTGTTTTCATCATCATTTGATTGTAGGAATTTTTTAAATTCCAATTTTATTTCATCAACAGTCCATGGGTCATTCGGTAGTGTATTATTCAGTCTCCATGAGTTTGTAAAGTTTCTGGAATTATTCATGTTCTTGAGCTCCAATTTTATCCCATTATGATCTGATAAGGAACAGAGGATAATTTGTACTCTTTTGTATTTGTTGAGGGAGTTCTTGTGGACTAGCATATGATCTATCTTAGAAAATGTACCATGTCAAGCTGAGAAGAATGTGTATTCCTCATCGTGTGGATGAAATATTCTGTATATATTTATCTGTGAGATCCAAGTGGTTTAGGGTGGAGATTAGATTTGACATTTTTCTGTTGATTTTTTGTTTTGATGACCTTTCTCTTGACAAAAGTGGGGTATTGAGGTCCCCCATTATTATTGATTCTTGTCCAGTAAAGTTCTTTATATTCCATAAGGTTTGTCTTATAAAGCTAGGAGCCGCTATGTTAGGGGCATAAATATTAAGGAGCATTATGGATTCTTGACTGATTGTTCCTTGTATTAAAATGTGATGTCCTCTTTTGTCTCTTTTAATTAGTTTTGCCTTCATGCCTGCAGATGTAGCCCTGTGGCATCCGATCCCATCAGATCTCAGAAGCTAAGCAGGGTCGGGCCTGGTTAGTACCTGGATGGGAGACCGCCTGGGAACACCAGAAGCTGTAGGCTCGGGAGAAGGACCTGGCAACGCCCTCCCAAAAATCAATCTGCCATTGAAAACCCTATGCACAGCAGAGAAGCACTGACAATAGTGTTTCCCCTGTTGTACAGAGGGTTGCTATGAGTCGGATACTGACTCGACGGCACCCAACAACAACAACAACAACAACAACAACAACAACAATTAATTTTGGAATGAAATTTACTCTATCTGAAATTAAAATTCCAACACCTGCTTTCTTTTGTTCCCCCCCGTAGGTGTACATTTTTCCAGCCCTTAACTCTCAGTATATTCCAGTCTTTGTGAGTTAGATGAGTTTCTTGAATACCACATATTGATGATTTGTGTTTTTTCATCCAATTAGCCAGCCTCTGTCTCTTAATTGGTGAGTTAAGACCATTTACATTAATAGAGATTATTGAGGAGCATTTATTGTTGTATATTCAATCATTACCTGTTACTGATTTATGATTCATGTTTGCTTTGGTCCTTTCTTGGGTTGCACTCATCTCAGCTAACCAGTTCTTTGATTTCCTTTGTAGGGTTGTCTTAACTCTCCTGGATGTGGTAATTGATTTACAATCCTCTCCAGTGCTGGTTTGGTGGTTGCATATCGTTTAAAAGCATCAATGTCATTAAATGTCTTATACTCCTCATCTATTTTCAAAGATAATTTTGCTGGATGTATTTGTCTTGGCTGGAGATTGTTTCTTTTTAGGATTTGAATCACCTGTGCCCATTCCTTTCTGGCTTTCAATATTGATATGGAGAAGTCTGCAGTAATTTTAATAGGTTTTGCTTGATAAGTAATAAGGGGTTTCTGTCTTGCTGCTTGCAGGATAGCTTCCCTGGTCTCTAAAGACAGCATGCGAGCAATGACATGTCTTGAGGATGATCTACTTAAGTCAGCCTTCAA
This sequence comes from Pedetes capensis, assembly GCA_007922755.1. Classification (NCBI taxonomy): domain Eukaryota; kingdom Metazoa; phylum Chordata; class Mammalia; order Rodentia; family Pedetidae; genus Pedetes; species Pedetes capensis. The sequence continues at coordinate 12,146 of VMDO01035139.1, read as the reverse complement.
AGGAGTCCTGAATGTCTCAGTGGTGTATATATCCATTTCCTGTGCTGTCTTTGGGAAATTTCCTTGAGGATATCCTTCACTAGATTTTGAAGGCGTCCAGTGGATCTTTTTTCTCCTTCAGGGAGGCCCTGAATTCTTAAGTTTCATTTTTTCATTCTATCTGAGTTCTCCTGGAAATCTTTTTAAAATACCTTTATCATTGATTCCATTTCTGACTGTTTGTATTTAAGTTCATTTATGGCATCCTCAGAATTGGAAATCCTCAGCTCAGATTCATCCAGTCTCGATGAAAAGGATTCTTTAGCTGAGTTCAATCCAGTTAACTTGGATTGATTTTTAAGGAAAGATGCTTGGTTCTTCCTTATCATTTCTAACTGGGATGACGGAATGGATTCCAAGTGAGATACCTTCCGTTTAAGGATTTCCAGGGTGCTTGTAGTATTTGTTTTAATTTTTCTTAGCATGTTTATAACCATGACTCTGAATTCTGAATCAGAGGTATTTAAGAATTGAGAGTCCTTGGAGTTATTTGTTGGGGGGCTTTGATCTGTGGAGCCTTCAAATCCATCTTGCCCCTTTGTGTGTTTTGTAGGTTTACTTTGTTTGCCCATAATATGGTCCAGGAAATAGAATTCATCTCTCCTGAGTGTGCAGAACTTCTCACTCTGTTGTTCCTTTGAGATTGTGTGGTGCTGAATCTCTGGTGCTTATTAGAGCTTATAAGCTGGGTATATCATTGGCTTTATGGTCTGCATGGTTCTTTCTGTAGCCCACCAGCCCAGCTCCAAAGGGGCTAAGGGATAGGAAGGTGATAGATTGTGTTTCTCTTCTGTGGGGTGAGGAAGGGGGGGATCTGGTGACAGAAGAGGGGGAAAGAGGAGGTAGAGGACAGAGGCTAATAGAAATTACTGTCAAAATTAAAATTAAGGTTAAGACTTAAGGGTAAAATAAAACAAAGACACATATATAGCTTAAGAAAAAGAGAAGGATAATAGAAAAAGGGAAGAGAGTAAAAGAAGAAAGGAAGAAAAATAGAAAGGAAAAAGAAAAAAACCTCATGCATACATGCTCCCACACACATATAAAAACACTTGTAGTCAGGGGCAGTGGTGCACACCTGCAATCCCAGCGGGTTGGGGGGTGGAGGTAGGAGGATCACAAGTCCAAGATCAGAGGCTGTCTGCACAACCCAGTGAGGCCCTGTCTCAAAAAGTAAAAAATATGGGTTGGGGGTGCAGCGTGGTGGTCCAGCACCTACAATGCAAGCAGGCAGAAGACCCTGGGTTCAAACCCTTATTAAAAACAAACAACAAACAAACAAACAAACAAACAAACAAAACTCCTCATGCATACACAATCCCAGACACCTATAAGAACACTTGTAGACAGGTGCTGTGGTGCATGCCTGCAATCCCAACGGTTTGGGGGGTGGAGATAGGAGGATCACGAGCCCGAGATCAGAGGGAGTCTGTTCAATCCAGTGATAGCCTGTCTCAAAAAGAAAAAATATGGGCTGGGGGCACAGCGCAGCGGTCCAGTACCTACAAAGCAAGCAGGTGCAAGACCCTGGTTCAAACCCTTGTACAAAAAAAAAAAAAAAAAAACCCAAAACAAAAAAAAAAGTAAAATAAAAAAATAAAAAATTAAAAAGCTCTTCCAGGTGGAATCTGAACTCTGGACACCCAGTTCCTCTGGGTGAAGTCCATACTGCAAGAAGCAGTGCTCCCTACAGAACTCAGGTTGCAGTGTTTTCACACAATCTGCAGAAGCAGTGTAGCTTAGTGTATAGAGTAGATATGGTGGACCGCCCCACAATGTCCTGGGTTTAAGTGGGACACTGAGTGCCCAAAGAGTCTGTTCTCCGAAATATTCTGTGTCTATTGTATTGTTTGAGAGGCAGTGTAATCTGTGGGGTCCTCCCTGGAGATCTCCCTGTCCCACGTGTTACGGGTGCCAATTCCCCAAATCAGAGATTTCTGCCCTAAAGCCTACAGCATGGAGGGAATATGGCTGCTATCATGGATTTTTTTTTATTGCAGGGCTTTCTGTCCACTTAGGAGGACTGTATCCTCTTGTGGGTGGGATGATATCCAACCACCCCGGAGGGGAATCTGCAGCAGGTCTGTCCATGTGTAGCAATCGCACTTGAAACTGCTCTAATTGTGACTAATTGTGCCACTTGGCTCTGCCAAAAAGGACCAATCTGTCTGCGTGGGGCTCTGTTGCCTCTGCAGACCCCAGCCTTCTCCACAGTGCAGTGGGATGACTTAGGATCACCTCTGGTGTGTCTCGGATCCAGGTGTATGTATGCCCATATGTCTGTGGAGATTGTGTCTGCACCACTGTTCCACCACAACAGGAGGGAGGGAGCCGTGTTTCAGCTCTGGACGCATACCACTGGCACTGGTTTCCCCATTCCCTCCACGACCACTCCCCGTACCCTCGCATATCTACTCTCATGGATCTGATACCTATTTTCTTGCATGAGGGACCTACAACAGCCCAGTGTCTCAGGCTGTGGGACTTGTGCCGCTATGGATGGCAATTCCGTGTGCCACCTCAAAGTGACTCACCTGAAACTTGTAGTTTTTGTCCCGCGGGCAGGGTGACAGTGTGATAGCAAGGTTGCACTCCATGTTGGGTCTGGCCTCTGTGTGTGTGTGTGAGCGAAGTCCCCTCCGAGTCTCTGGGATTCTATCCGCCATCTGCGTGTTGGCAAAATGGCGGAATGGCGGTCCCACTACTGTCCTCTGTGTAGCTCCTCCAAAGCCAAATCCTTGATTTCAGTGTTTGTCCAGTTTCATCCTCTATCTCCCAATCTAAACTATCACTGTTTCTATCTATTCAATGTGAGTTCCAAACCCCTAATTGAGGCTTCCCTTTACTCCAGGACAGAAGGCGTGTGTTGTCTGTCCACCATCTTGGGCCAAATCATTTTTTTGTTTTCTTGATGATATACATTGACTGGAGACAGACTGTCAGTGTAGCTTTTATTTGCATTTTTGTGGTGGCCCAATATCTTCAGCATTATTTTCATATACTTATTGGCCAGTTGAACTTTTATGTTTTTGTTTTGTTTTGTTTTGCTTTGCCTTTTGAGCCAGAATCTGGCTAGGTAGCTCAGGTGGGGTTCATATTTGCAATTCTCCCAGCTCAGCTTCCCAAGACCTGGAATTACAGGCACGTGCCACCATGTCTGTATGTATTTCTTCTTTGTAGAAGTGTATGTTCAGATTAGTTGCCTATTATTAAATTAGATTACTTATTCTTTTGGTGTTAGTTTTTCCTTAGTTCTTTATATATTCTACTATTAACTTTATGTCAGATAAATGGCTGGCAAAGATTTTCTCCAATTCTGTAACTGACTTTTTTCTGTCAAGTTTTTCCTTTGCTGTGCTGTTGTTACTGTTAGGTGCCATCAATCAGGTCTGATTCATAGCAACCTTATGGACAGCAGAACAAAACACTCCCAGATTCTGTGCCAGGCTTCTGATCCTTTTTATGCTTAAACCCTTTGTTGTACTATGTCAATCCATCCAGTTAATGTTCTTCCTTTTTTCATTAACCTGCCACTTCCCCAAACATGATGTCCTTATCTAGGGGTTGCTCCCTCCTGATAACATTCCCAAACTATGTAAGACACAGTCTAGTCATCCTTGCTTCCAAGGAGCACTCTGGTTGCTCTTCTTCACGGACCAATCTGTTCATTCTTTTGGCACTCCATGGTACATTCAATACTAGTCTCTAACACCATAATTTGAAAGCATCAATTCTTTTTTTTAATTGGAAATTTTTAATGTACACTTTAATATGATTCATTCTGACATGCTTTTCATTGTGATATTTCCGTATATGCATTTTGATGTACATTATTCATATAGGTTCCCCCTTACCCTCTTGTAAAAGCATCAATTCTTCTTCTGTCTCCTTTGTTCACTGTCCAACTTTCACAAGCATATGATGTGACTGAAAACATCATGGCATGAGTCAGGAGCACCTTTATCTTTAATGCATCTTTGCTGTGCAGAAGCTTTTTAATTTTATGGAATCCCATATGTCAATTCTTGCTCTTAATTCCTGAGCTATTGGAGTCCTATCAAAGAAATCATTGCTTGTGCCAAAATCTTGAAATGTTTCCCCTGGGTTGTCCTATAGTAGTTTCAAAGTTTCAAGTTTTTTCCAAAGTCTCCTATTGATTCATTTTGAGTTGCTGTTGGCATGGAGTGAGAGATAGATATGGATCTAGTTTCAATCTTCTACATGCAGACATCTCTACAACTTTCCCAATCTCATTTGTGGAAGAGGCTATCTTTTCTCCAACATATGTTTTTTGGCACCTTTATAAAAAATCTGTTGGTTGAAGACTCATGGATTTACATCTCAGTCCTCCATTTTATTCCACTGCTCTACATGTCTGATTTTAGGCCAATGCCTTGCTGTTTTTGTTATTATGGCTCTGTAGTATATTTTGGTATTTTGATGTGAATCAGGTATTGTGAGGCTTGTAATATCTCTCTTTTTGTTTAGGATTGTCATGGCTATTTGGGGGTCTTCTGTGCTTTCATGAGAATTTCATAATTGTTTTCTAGTTCTTTGAAGAATATCATTGGTGTTTTGATGGGGATTGCATTGAGTCTGTATATCAATTTCAGTAGTATGGCTTTTTAAATGGTTATTTCTCCCTATCCATGAGCAAGGGCCTACAGCTATACCATCCTAGCGTCTGATCTCACCCGATCTTGGAAGCTAAGCAGGGTTGGGCCTGGTTAGTCCTTGGATGGGAGACCATCTGGGAATACTGGGTGCTGTGGGCTTGAAAGAAGGATCTGGCAGCCCACTCCTGAAACAATCGATCATTGAAAACCCTACAAATAGCAAAGAAGCACTGATAATAGTGTTGGGCATGGCACAGTGCTGGGTAGTGTTTTGTCTGTTGTACATAGGGTCACTATAAGATCTGACTCTATGGTACCTAAAAATAACAACATCTGTGAACATGGGAGATATTTACCCATTGTTCTGTTGTTTCAATTTTTCAATTTCTTTCTTTGGTGTTTTATAATTTTCAAGATAGAGGTCTTCTAGCTCCTTGGTTAGGTTTTATTCCTGGTTGTTTTTAAAAGCTATCATGAACGGGATTATTTCTCTGATTTCTTTCTCAGAAATTTTATTATTGGTGTATAGGCAAGCTACTGATTTCTTCCTGTCTTTTTTGGTGTTTTGAGAGAGAGCCTCACTATGAAGCCCTAACTCTCCTGGAACTCACTGTGTAGTCTTGGCTGGACCCAAACTTGAAGTGATCTTCCTGCCTCAGCCTCCTGAGTGCTGGTTTTACAGGGGTGCTCCATCATGGCAAATGTTACTGATTTTTGTATGTTTATTTTGTATCTTATTACTCTGTTGAATTTGATTGTCATTTCTAAGAGGACTTTACATACAGAATCATATAATTTATAAATGGGGATAATTTGACTTCTTCATTTCCTATTTGTATTCCTGTAATTACTTTTGCCAGATTGTTCTGGCTAAAAGTTTGAGTACCACATACTCTTATACCTGATTTGAGAGGAAATGTTTTCAATATGATATTGGTTATGAGTTTGTCATATATAGCCTTTATCATGTTGAGGTATGATCTTTCTATACTAGTTTATACAGGGTTTTTATCACCAAAGGATTTTGAATTTTATCAAATGTTTTTCTGCATCTACTGTGATAATCACATAGTGTTTATCCATAATCCTATTGATACGGTGTATCACATTTATCAATTTGCATATGTTGAACCATTTTGCATCCCTGGAAGGAAACCATTTGATCATGGTGTGTGACCTTCTAAGTATGACTGGATATGATTTGTAAGAATTATTTTGAGGGATTTTGCATTCATGCAAAATTGATAATTATTTTTGGTGGTTTTTATTGTGGCTATATCCTTATCTAGTTTTAGTATCAGGGTAATATTGGCTTCATAGAATGAATTTGGAAGTGTTCCTTCCATTTCTATTTTATGGAATAGTCTGAGAAACATTGATGCTAGTTCTTCTTTAGTAGTCTGGTAGCAAGCCAGGCATGGTGGTACATTCCTATAATCCCAGCATTTAAGAGCCTGAGGTAGAAGTCTAAGGCCAGCCTAGCCTACATAGGAAGTTCTAGGCAAGATTGGGGTACATAGTAATACCCTATCTCAAAAACCAAAAATTTTAAAAAATATAAAGTTTTGGTATAATGTAGCTATGAATTCAGTCCTGGTCTTTTTCTTGGTAGGGAAACTTTTTTCTTTTGTCTTTTCTTTCTTTCCTGGTATGGGGATTGCAGTCAGCATTTTTCATGTGCTTGAAAGCACTGTTGCCATTAAGCTACACTCCAAGCTACACTCCAAGAATTTTTATTATTTCTTCAATCTCATTGCTTATTATTGATCTATTTGGATTTTTTATATCCTCTTAGTTCAATTGTGATAGATGGTATATATCTAAAAATTTGTGTCTTTCTTCTATGTTTTCCAATTTCTTGGCATGAAAATTTTCAAAAATATTTCCTAAGATCCTGTGAATTTCAGTAGAATCTGTTGTAATGTCTCCCTTTTCCCTTCTGATTTTAGTTATTTCTGTTTTCTATCAACCTGTCTTTTTTGGTTAGTTTGGCCATTTGTCAATTGTATTTATCTTTCAATGAGCTACCTTTATTTCATTTTTTATTATTTACTTATTTATTCTCTGATATTTATTATATTTTCCTTCTACTAATTTTGTTTTTATTTCTTTTTTCCCTAAGACCATGAAATGTATCATTATTTAATTTCAGGAGTGTCCTTAGTTCTGTTCTGTTGTGCTGTTGCTGTTGTGGCTACATCAAAAAATTTACTTTTCATAGGATGTTCTTGTTGTTAGGTTCCATCGAGTCAGTATCTGACTCATAGTGACCCTGCGTACAACAGGTGAAACACTATTGTCAGTGTTTCTCTGATATTTTCAGGGTTTTCAGTGATGGATTGATTTTGGGGAGTGGATTTCCCAGGTTCATCTCCCAAGCCTACAGCACCTGGTGTTCCCAGGTGGTCTCCCATCCAAGTACTAACCAGGCCCAACCCTGCTTAGCTTCCAAGATCTGACAGGATTGAATGCCACAGGGCTATGTCTGCAGCCCTTTCATAGGATAGCGTTTTCAATAAATGATTCTGGGAAACTGGAATAGCCTCTTGCAGAAAAATGAACAGACCTGCACTTCTCAATATGCATGAGAGTTAACTCAAAATGGATAAAAGACCTCAACATAAAACCAGAAGTGTTGCTAGGCATGGTGGCACATGCCTGTAATCCCAGTGGCTTGGCAGGGGAGAGGCAGGAGGATCACAAGTTTGAGAACAGAGGCAGTCTGTGAAACTTAGTGAGACCCTATCGCAAAAAGTTGAAAAAAAAAGGGGGCTAAAGGAGCAGCTCAGTGGTACAGCACTTGCAAAGCATGCAAGCACCAGGCCCTGGGTTCAATCCTTAGTACCACAAAAAACAAAGAAACAAACAAACAAAATCCAGAAATGTTAAAACCACTAGAAGAAAATAGGGAATATGCTCCAACATATATGCATAGGAAAGCATTTTCTTAATATTTAGGGCTCCAATTGCTCAAGAAATCACAAAAACAATAGATAAATGGGATTACATGCAATTAAAAATCTTCTGTACAGCACAGGTAATAATCAACAGAGTGAAGGAAGTCCCCACTCAATAGGAAAAAATCTACACATCCTATACAATGGATAGAGGACTCATTTCCAGAATTTATAGTGAACTCAAGAAAACAATTCCCAAGAAACAAATAACCCAAAACACAAGCGGGCAAAGGAACTGAACAGACAGTTCTCAAATGAAGAAGCTCACAAGGCCATGAAACACATGAAAAAAATTTTCAATATCCCTAGCCAATAGGGAAATGCAAATCAAAACAACTCTGAGATTCCACCTTACTCCAGTAAGAATGGCCAAGATCAACAAAACAAATAACAACAAATGTTGGCATAGTTGGGGAGAAAAGGGAACCCTCTTACACTTCTGGTGGAGCTGTGAATTGGTTCAACCACTTTGGAAATCAAAATGGAGATACCTCAAAAAACTAAAAATAGATCTACCATATGACCCATTTTTACCACTTTCAGGACTATACCCAAAGGGAGATGAGGCATCATACCACAGACACCTGCATCTCCATGTTCAGTGCAGTAGTTTTCACAATAACAAGGACACGGAATCAACAGTAGTGCCCAATAACAGAAGAATGGATAAGAAAGATTATGGTACATATACACAATGGGATACAACTCGGCAATTAAAAAAATGAAATAATGTCATTTGCAGCAAAATGGATAGAATTGGAGAATATTATCTTAAGTGAATGAACACAAGCCCCCAAAATAAATACCATATATTCTCACTCATATGTGGGAACTGAATCAAAATTAAAAGAAGGAAAAAATCCTATACATAAATTGGAACATAATAAAAAGCTCATGTAAACAGTGTAGAAGGGACGATAAAAAAAATTTAGCTTTTATGATCTCTATGACTTTGGTGAAGACCAGAAATTAGTGAATAAAGTGGACAAGGACACACCATAATGTTTTTATTTGACAGAAATTGCCATACCATAAGTGATGTGTGACATGGAGCATTATGGATAGAGGAAGAAACCAAAGACACTCAACAAAGAGGCCTTTCACAACTGCTTCAGAAAGTGGCAAGAACAGTGGAGTGAATGTGTTCAAAGACAGGGAGGGTATTTTGAGGGGAATTAATGGGAATGTGTCTTTTACTGTAATACATTTTTTAAAAATATAAATATTCACAGTATTTTTTGATCATGACTCATGTATTTGGCTATTGTTGGGTAGAATATTTTGAAGATATCTGTTAAATGCATTTGATGTATAGTGTAATTAAACTTTGTTTCTTTTTTTCTTTTTCTTTTTTCTAAATGACTTACCTATTGGTGAGAGTGGAGTATTGAATTCACACCATATTACTGTATCAGGGCCTACTGTTTTCTTTATCTCCAATAGTTTTTGCTTTATAAAATTGAGCACACTGATGTTTGGTATGTATATATTTACAATCATTAGACATTCTTAATGGAGTCTTCCCTTTGTCGATATTTAGTGACCTTCTGTGCCATTTCTGACTCATTCTCATTTGAAATCTGATTTGTTAGATATGAATATACCCCTACTGCTTTCACATTCCTTTTGCTTGTAGTATCATTGTTCATCCTTTCATTTTCAGGCTGTTTATGTCTTTTTTGATGAGATAAGTTTCTGGTAGGCAGAAAAATCATAGTGTCTTGGCTTTTAAACCAATCATCAAGGCTGCATTTTAAATTGGTAAATTAAGATAATTTACATTCAGCCTTATCATTGACAGTTTTGTATGAGTTCCCATATTTTGTTACTTTTCTTCTAGTTGTTTTTAATACTCTATGTTAGTTTCTGGGCTGGGATTTAGCTCAGTTGGTAGAGCGCTGTGCTGCAGTCTCTGGGGTCCCAAGTTCAATTCTCAGCACCGCAAAAATGGGAGAAGGGCCTGGCAATCCACTCCCAAGGCAATCCTGAAACAGTCAGCCATTGAAAACTCTATGAGGGTCACTATGAGTTGGATACTGTCTCGATGGCACCCAACAAAATCAACAACAACAACAATGTTAGTTCCTTTCTCCCATCTTAATCTTAGGGGTTTGATTGTTTATTTAACCATATTTGATTCTTTCCTAATTTTCACTTGATTATCTATTCCTCCAGGGAGTTTTATTATTTCCCATATCCTTGTAATTATCTTTAATTTGATTCCTTTTCTGTGTGTAGAATTCCTTTAGTATCTTCTGCAGTGCTCATTTAGTGATCATGATTTCTCATCCTTTTTGCTGACTTTGCCTTCAACATTCACAACTTTATTATCTAGGTCTTGAACTGCCTCCCTTTCTCCTTCATCTGCTTGTTTGTATTCCCTTTGAAGTTATTGATCAGTTTTACAAGTGGACTTTTGAATTTTTTTTCTGAAATTTTAACCATATTAGTATTTTTGGATTCAGAAATTGAAGAATTATAGTGATTTGCAAGACACTTATTGGCCTGCTTTTTCCTGTTTCTTGTGTTTCTATTTTGTGGTTTGTGTATCTAGTGGGATGGATATATCTTCAAGTTTTATTTGGGGGTTTTCTTAGTGAGTAGATTTCTCTTGAAATCTTAACCCCAATACCACTCCAAGAAATGGTGCTGGGAAGACAAACTGCTGTAACAGGTGTAATACATGACCAGACCAGATATAGAGAGATATTTAAAATTAATTAAAGCCAGCTACTATACCTATAATGCCATAAAACAGAAAATGGCTATAATAATAAGATATAAAGTTACAAATTATTTAGAATGAAAGTAAAAATAGTAATTGCATGAAGTAAAAGGAGAGGGCAGAGAAAAAGAAAAAAGCAGTAAGAGTTAAGTAAAATAAAGAAAGAAGAAGAAAAGAGAAGAATGTTAGGAAGAAGGCAAACAAAAGAGCAAAAGAAAAAAAGCCCCTGATTTCACAATAAAGAAAAAAGTATTTGGGGAGCAGGGAGCATTATAGAGGAGTAAAGAGGGAGGGAGAAAATGCAAAATACAAGATGCAACACCATGAAAATACAAAAAAGAAAAAAGTCAGTGTATAACTCATGGTTGCATATACTGTCATTATATGTTAATTATAATTCTTTTTTCTTTATCTGTCTATTACATTCCGTAAAATGTTTAAGGAAATGGAAGAATAAATAATACTGATTTGATAGTTGCTTAATAGATATACTGACTTATATTACTCTGTAGTCCATTAGCCTGTATAAATATAATACTTACAAAAAAGAAGAAAGTTGAAAAAATTATATAAACATGAGAGAAATAAAAATAGAAAGCTTAAGAAATTTCTTTCTTAAATAAAGTAAAAGTGATAGTAAAAGTACAGGAAATAGAGATACACAGTTGGCAAAAAATAAAAAAAATAAAAAATAAAAAGCACATTATATTTAAAAAAATAAAAAATAAAAAAAGGATAAAAATTATATCATTCAAAGAGAAATGAGAAAAATAAAATTAAAAATGAAAAGGAAAAAGGAAAAAGCTGGGGGTGGGGAGAGAGAGCACTAGGTGCCTTAGATAATGGCTGTAATCCCAGAGACTCAGGAGACTGAGGCAGGAGGATCATGAGTTTGAAGCCAGAGGCAGCCTGCATAACTTAGCATGACTGAGGCTCAAAATAAAAATAAGAAAAGGGCTGTGGGGTACAGCCCAGTGGTAGAGCACTTACCTAGTGCAAAGCCCTAGGTTCAATCTCCAGCACAGAAAAGCAGCTAGAAGGGAGAGATGGGAGAGAGAGAGAGAGAGAGAGAGAGAGAGAGAGAGAGAGAGAGAGAGAGAGATCCTTAAGAGGCATGCTTCTAGTGACCTGCTTCCTACAACTGGGGCCCAACTCCTAATGTCCATTCAGCTCAATATCCATCAATGGATCAATCCATTGATGAGATTAGTACTGTCATGATCCAGTCACCTCTCAGAAATACTGCCAGCTGGGGAACAATTCACCACATAAACTTTTGGGGGAACATTTAACAACCATACCACAACAGGGATCAACTTTGTATTAACCTTTAGTTCAAATCTCTATCCAATCGCTGCTCCTTGTTAGTCATATCTTAGATATTAGAACTTAATTTTGACTTTATATTATTTTTTATTTATTTAGATTTATTTTTGACTAACATGCACTAATTGCACTTATTAATGAAGTTCAGTGTGTTATTTCAACTATACATACAGTGGGCACTCTTTTTTTATTAGAAATTTTTAATGTACATCATAATGTGATTCATTTTGACGTGCTTTTCGTTGTGACAATTTTCATATATGCAATTTGATAAGCATTATTCCTATAGGTTACCCCTTACCCTCCTCTATGTTTCCCCCTCCCCCCTTCCTATCTAAGTTTCCCATCCAAGTCTTCTCTATCTTTTACTATATAGTATTTTTCTATATGTCCTTGGGTTCCATTTCTGTTTAAGATAGAAACTTTTCCTGTAGTGGTCTTTGTTTCTATCTTGTTAGAACAATTACATGCGATTTCTAGTCC
>VMDO01035138.1:0-16355 GCA_007922755.1 Pedetes capensis | reverse complement strand
ATTATGTCAAATTGCAGAAACCATTTACTATTATTGAGGTGATAATAAATAAATAATCATTTTTATATCTACCTTTTGATTGCTCATTAAAAGAATGCATACCCAGAGACTCAAATTAGAACTGGCTGTAGAGAAAGAAAGCAAGGTATATAATTAAGTGGAAATCTACAAAACACTTCGACTTTGCTGACTGGCTCTACTGAAAGAATTTGTGTCCAGTATTTTCTTGCCTAATCCCCATTTTCCAGGGAGCCTTCTTCCAGCAGCATCTTTCCTGTGCTGGGGAATTGAATTTATGCTTTGAATACAACTTTTATTTTTTGAAAGAAGCATTTTGTGTTTTTTCCTTTGTGCGCTTAGCACACATAAGTTTCAAAAATAGGACAATGGAGCCAGGAAACTTAGATTCACTTAATATTTACCAAGCTCTATGTCATTTCAGGCAGCCAATCACTTATGCTGATTAATTTGCTAGGTGAATGTCACTATTTAAGTTAAATTTAGGATGTCTGCTTTTAACACTCTTAATATTGGAAGTCTTAGTAACAGTAATGACTGCACTATCCAAAGTATTGAACAGATTCAATGCAATCCCCAACAATGACATTCTCCACAGAAATAGAAAAAAGAACCTTAAAATTCATATGGAACTATAAAAAATTCAAAATTGCCAAAGCAATCCTGAGGAACACACACACATACACACACAATCCAAAGTTGGAGGCATTACAATACCTGACTTAAAAACATACTACAAAACGATGGTAACCAAACCAGCACAATACTGGAATGAAACACAGTACATGGACCAATGGAACAGAATAGAGAACCCCCAAATTAATCTATGTACATATAGCCAACTGATTTTTTCCAAAGACACCAAGAATATTTGAGAAAGCAAAGAATTTTCAATAAATGGTACTGGGAAAGCTGGGAATTCCTATGAAGAAAAATGAAACTAGATCTTTACCACTCACTACACACAAAAATCATCTCAAAATGGATTAAAGACCTAAATATAAGACCTTAACCTATAAAATTGTTGTTGTTGTTGTTAGGTGCCGTCGAGTCATGTCAGACTCATAGCGACCCTCATAGAGTTTTCAATGGCAGATTGTTTTGGGATTGCTTTGGGAGTGGGCTGCGACGTCCTTCTCCCATTTTTGCGGTGCTGAGAATCGAACTCAGGACCTCAGAGGCTGTCGAGCGGTGCTCTACCAACTGAGCTAAATCCCAGCCCCTACCTATAAAATTACTATAAGAAAATATAAGGATAATCACTTCAAAACACTGGTGTAGGCATTTTTTTTTTTTTGGATCGGACCTCAAACGCACAGGACAGAAAAGTAAAAGTAGAAAATGGGATTATATTAAACCAGGATTTTTTAGCCACTAGGCAAATACTTCTAGGAGCAAGCTCTTATGTTAATGGATGTGGAAACTTCTTCTCCTTTAAATGACTATTAGTGTGCCTTGAAAGTTGTTTTATGATTTCAGATAAGGCTCACCAGAGAAACTTACAAGGAACCAGCCAAAATTAATGAGTCACTGTGACTTACTCTTTTTCAGTGACCCAGAGCTGGGGTTTGGTTCAATTGATATAGTGCTACTCTGCACACTCTCAGGCCCTGGTTTTAATCCCCAGCACAACAGAATGGGAGAAGGTCCTGGCAGCCCACTCCTGAAACAACCTAGACACAATCAGCCACTGAAAACTCCATTGGTAGCAGAGAAGCACTGACAGTACCAGACATGGCAGTGCCAAGGAGTGTTTCATTCTGTTGTACATAAGGTCTGTACGAGTCAGACCCAACACAAAAGCATCTAACCACAAGAACTAGAGTAAACTTTACTTATTGTAATATTGAATTCCCTGCCCAGGAGGCTTTTCTGTCTCCCATTTTTGAACATGGGGCTGGGATTTAGCTCAGGTGGTAGAGTGCCACTCTGCAGTCTCTGAGGTCCTAGGTTTGATTCCGAGCACCACAAAAATAGGAAAAGGATGTGGCAGTCCACTCCCAAGGCAATCCTGAAACAATCTGCCATTGAAAACCCTATGAGGGTTGCTGCGAGTAGGACAACTTCATGGCACCTAACAACAACAATGATTCTTGAACATATGAAGCATGACCTCGAACTGAACATGCTCAGGAAAGTGCCCACCTGTACATGTGACAATAAGTCTTTCCTGAATGAAAATATATGCATTTTCCCAGTAAAATCCCCTTGTTTTCTTTGTCTGGAGAGAAGCCTGGCTTCGGAATTATGTCTAATAGTTTCCTTACTTGTTGCAAGTAATATATCTTTCTTCACTCTTTTATCACCTGGTTGCACATATTGGGTTTGTACTCACTAAGAGGCAAATTCATTGTGCCCAGTAACAGCTTCTGCCTAGCAAAGAAAATAATCAACAGACTTAAGGGACAGTATATGGAATGGAAGAAAATATTTGCAAACTATTCACCCAACAGGGGTGAATTACCCAGAATATATAGGGGGGAAATGTACCAGAAAACCCAAATAACCCAATTGAATAATAAGCTAGAGATCTGAATGGATATTTTCAAAAGAAGTCCTATAAATGGCAAATAAATATTTGAAAAATGCTAAATATCACTAGCCACCAGGGAAATACAAATCAAAATCACAATGAAATATCACCTCACCTCCATTAGAATGGCTATTATCAAAAAGACAAAAAATAATAAGCACTGGCAAGGATGTGGAGAAAGTGTAACTCTTATACACTGTTGGTAAGAATGTAAATTAGCAAAGCCACTGTGGAAAACAGTATGGAGAGTCTTAAAAATTAAAGATAGAACTACTATATGACCCAACAGTCCCACTGATGAGTATATGCCCAAAGGAAATGCAAATGGTCATATCAAAGAGATCCCTGCACATCCATGTTTATTGCTGTACTACTCACAATAGCTAGGATAAGAAATCAACCAAGATGTCCACAGGTGAAAGAATGGATAAAGAAAAATGTGGTATATATCCACAATTAAATATTATTCAGCCATAGAAAAATGAAATCCTGTCACTTGCAGTACCATGGATGGAATTAGAGGCCATTATGTTAAATGAAATATGTCAGATACAGAAAGATAAACATGATGTGTTTTCACTCATTTGTGGAAACTAAAAAGTTGCTCTCATAGAAGAATAGAGAGGAATAGTGGTTACTAGACTGGAAAGGGAAGAGGGGACAGAAAGTAGTTAGAACAGGGGCACCAGGACACAGATAGGAGGAGTTAGTTCTAATTTTCTATAGCATAGTAGGGTAAATATTGTTTATAATAGTCTATGGTATATTTCAAAATAACTAGAACGGAAAAGCATAAAAGTACCTAACACATAGAAATAATTAATATTTGAGGAAATAGAAATGTTTATTACCCTGATTTGATCATTATACTTTGCATACATGTATCAAATTATCGTATGCTAGATCAAGATATATGAATGTTAATAAAAAATTTAAAAATTTAAAACGAAAATCACTATCCACTATTTCAGCTGCTGAAATATGGGTACTGGTGACCACAACGAGCAGTACAGATATTCTATTATCATAGAGTTTCATTGTACAATGCTCCTCCACTTGGGTGGATTCAATAGCTGATAATAGTGTGAGGATGTTGATGAAGATCAGAGAGGATATTCCTGTGTAAGCAAAATGCTTCTGTATGGCCACTTGAAAACTTTATCGAGTAGGCTGTAACTGTGGAAGCCTTGTTACATTTTCATTTAATACATCCATCAACTACATTTTCAGCACTTACTATAACTTAGGCATAATAGGTGTTGGCAACAGAAATAAACAAAACTAATAATGCTGTTTGTCGGGGTTTTAGCTCTAGCCCGGCTAAAGTTAGGGCCAAACCCTCAACATAACAACGTGGCCGATGTCGGGAAAGAAGGACCTCGGGAGACCTTCAGATGGTTAGAGAAGGGTAGGTAAGGTTTATTGGGATGTTCCCCTGATGGAGAGCAAGGAGCAAGCAGCCCCTATAGAGCAGAACTCTATCCCTTTTAGTGCTGGTTCTAGGCCTGCTGCATAGAATGCCACAGGCTAAGTGCTGGTACAGCTCAGCCTTAAAGGCACAGCCACAGCCGCTGGTGTTCAGTTGAGGTCCGATGGTCTTGACTCTCGCGGCTCGCCTTCTTTACCCCCCTCCTTCCCAAGGATGGGAGGAGTTGGGAGGCTCTTCATGGCTTGCTAGATGCCTTCGGCTCTTCGGGGCCCCTGGGCTTGAACTCGCCGGCTTGCTAGATGGTCTTGCTGGAGTAGGCAGCGCTGGTCTAGGTGATGAGGTTGAGGAGACAGTCAGAGAGGTGAGGACCGGTGGTGCTACAGGGATGGGGTCCAGGAGCCCTGCTTTTATAGGGTCCTGGAGGGGTCACATGGTGGGGTTCAGCCAATCAGGGCACACAGCTGGCAAGTACAGTGGGCAAACAGACATAACTGCCAAGTGGAGACAGTTATTACCTGCCAGTGGTGAGGGGAGCCAATCAAAATTAAGGTGGTTAAGGCTGGTCAAGCTGGCCGGGGGCCATCTTTGCTCACTCGATGGGAGGGGCTGTTTTGAGTGAGTGAGATGAGACTCGGAGTCAACTAGGGGTCAGCCCCTCAGGCTGTTATGAGGGACCCTTGTTGTTGTTGTTAGGTGCCATCGAGTCGAGTCGGTATCCGACTCATAGCGACCCTCATAGGGTTTTCAATGGCTGATTGTTTTGGGATTGCCTTGGGAGAAGCTCAGTGGGTAGAGCGCTGCGCTGCCGTCTCTGAGGTCCTGAGTTCAATTCCCAGCACCACAAAAATGGGAGAAGGGCCTGGCAATCCACTCCCAAGGCAATCCCGAAACAGTCAGCCATTGAAAACCCTATGAGGGTTGCTATGGGTCAGATACTGACTCGACAGCACCTAACAACAATGAGGGACCCTAGCTGGGAAATATTATTTTAAAAATCCCCAACAGCCGTTGCCTTCAAGTGAGTTAAATTTGAAGTAGAAGACCAATAATATATACATTAAATACTATAAATTCATGTTTATACTTAAGTATGTACATAAAGTACACAGAAAATAAACACTGTTAGCATGAAAAATAAGGGACTGTGAGGGACAGAATTATAAGTTGTTGTTAGGTGCTGTTGAGTTGGTATCTGACTCATAGCAACCTTACATACAACAGGAGAAACACTAGTATCAGTGCTTCTCTGCTATTCATAGGGTTTTCAATGGTAGATTGATTTTTGGGAGTGGGTTGCTGGGTCCTTCTCCCAACCCTACAGTATCTGGTGTTCCCAGGTAGTCTCCCAACCAAATACCAACCAGTCTGAACCCTGCTTAGCTTCCAAGATCTGATGGGATTGGACACCACAGTGCTACGGCTGCAGGTGAATTATGAATAGTAGGTGCTGTTTCAAATAAATTTCTCAAGGAAGGTCTTTCTGAGTAGGTGATACTTAGGTAGAGTTTAAAGGCAGGGAGGAGTGACTTGTGTTAATATATGGGCTAGGACATTCCAGATATAGGATACAGGAAATGTAAAAGCTCAGGGGTAAGAAGCTTTTAGTCAAATTAAAGTATGCCCAAGGAGGCTAACAAGGCTGAAGTAGAATGATCAAAGGGAAGAATAGTAGGAAATGAGGTCAGTTATAGGTCAATTATGGTACAATATGATCCAGCTATGTGACTTTTGGGTATATACTCAAAAGAATCAAATTCAGCTTACTATAGAGATACATACACACCTATGTTTAACATGGTATTGTTCACAATGGCCAGGTTATGGAAACAACTGAGGTGCCCACTGACAGATTAATGGATAAAGAAAATATGGCACATATACACAATGGAGTTATTTGCAGGAAAATGGATGGAACTGGAGATTATCACGTCAAGCGAAATAAATGAGTCTCACAAAGACAAGTTGCACATGTTTCATCTCCATAGGTGGAATTTAGGGGGGAAGATCATGAAAGCAAAAAAGAAGTACTATTAAGAGATATGGAAGGGGAAATGAAGGAAGCAGATAAGGGTAACAGGCATCAAATATGTTCAAAGTATATTATATGAATATATGGAAATGTCACAATGAAATCCATTACTTTGTACAATTAATTGTTGTTAGGTGCCGTCGAGTCGGTATCGGACTCATAGCAACCTTCATAGGGTATTCAATGGCTGAGTGCTTTGGGATTGCCTTGGGAGTGGATTGCCAGGCCTTTCTCCCATTTTGTACAATTAATATGTGCTCATAAAAATTGAAAAAAAATGAGAAGAATTTGAATTTTGTTCCAAAAGAGATGGAAAGTCTTTATTTATTTATTTATTTATTTGTGGTAGTGGGGGCTGAACCCAGGGCCTTGGGCTTGTGTGCTTTTGCAACTGCTGGACCACTGACCTGCCGCCTCCAGTCAGAGTCCAGACATAGTCTCACAAAATTATGCAGACTGCCTCTGGTCTTGAACTCGAAATCCTCCTGCCTCTGCCTCCAAAGCTGCTGGGATTACAGGCATGCGCCATTGCACCCAGCTGATTGAAAGCCTTTTAAGAGTTTGAATATTTAAATGACATGATCTGATTTACATTAGTTAAAGTTTCCTCTGGAAGCATTATGGAGACTAGGGTACACGTTTATAAGAACAGAAGCAGTGTGAACAGCTCAATGTATAACTGTAAACTTCATAGGAAATAATGATGGCTTACATCAGAGAGTTATTCCTGGAGGGGATGAAAAGTGGTTCAATTAAAACAGTACATTGAAGTTGAAGAATTAACAAGGTTTACTGATCAATTGAATGTAGGGTCTAAAATAAAAGGTGGGGTCGAGTGTGATTCCATGGTTTTGCTTGAACAAGGTAAATAATAGCGCAACATTTATTGAAGTGTGGGAGAACAGCTAATTTTGGATGAGTATGGCAATTAAGAGATTTTTTGTGGGATTTATTTAATGTGAAATACCTATTCAACACCAAAAAGGAAATTTCTTATAATTAATTGAATATATAAGCCTGGAGATCAGAAAAGAAGTTAGAGCTGATGATATAAATTTGAATGTTAGCAATACACATATGGTACCCAAAGCTGTGAAGTTAGTGGAGATCACAATGGGAAAAAACAGATAGAAAAGGGATAGCCAAGAACCTAATCCTGATGTAGGAGGAAATAGAGAGTATGTGGTGTCAAGTGAACAATTAAATGTGGGGTCAAGTGAAAAATTAAATTAAAGAGGAGAATGGTTGGTTATGTCAAATGTTTATAATAAAGTAACTGAAAAATAAATAAATGATACTTCCAGAAAAAGTAAAAATCCCACACAAAGAGAGATGTTAACTTGTGCACATTAAGGTAAATTTTTCTATCTATAAGCTACTTTCTAATTATGATAACTTTGAAATTATGTTATTTGATTTCTTCACAGCATTTATCTGAATTGGATATTATTAGTGCCCTATCCTAAAGAAGGAGGAAATACATACTTAGGAGTTTAGAGTCTCAGTTAAGGTCACACAGGAGTATGTGGTATACAAGTGAGTTCATTAGTAAGCATTTTCTACTGGTGCCTATTCTATGCCATACTTTTCTCTGGGCAGTAGTAATTAAACTTTTACTTGGATGTGACTGACTTCAAGTCCCACCCTGCCTGTCAATACTTAGGTTATTTTGGGGTTTAAGGATCTGTGTAGCTATTATAAGTACTGTTTCATGGAATAGGCTGGTGCTCTAGGTAATTTACAGCCTAAGAAGAAGTAAATGCTTCTCTGCTATTCATAGGGTTTTCAATTGCTGATTATTTGGGGGGGAATGGGTTGCTGGTTCCTTCTCCCATAGTTTTCCTTATATAATATTAAATATTAGGTAATTTGGACTCTGAAAGACACAATGTTATATTTAAATTTTGAAGAGCCAATGTTCTGGGAAAGTATGTAATGACTGGATATTGCTAAGGATATAATTTTATTGGTGATAAAATATGGATGTCAGAAATATGATACAACTCCTGAAGGAAAACATGAGAAGACATCTTCTCTGACACTTTTATTAAAGAAATAATGAAATGCAAGAATGGATTGTTATGATAATCTGAGCAGATGGAGTTTTAAAATATCCTACATTAGGATAACTCATCTATAAACATTTTGTTAAAATACCTTTTTTGAATCACAGCCTTTCCTATAGTATTCCAGATAACACAAAGTTAAACACTCTCCTACAATTCCTTGAACTGAAATTTTATAAGGGATATAGTCTACAAAACCCTATGAATAGCAGAGAAGCACTAAGAATACTGTTTCCCCATTGTACATAGGATGACTATGAGTCAGACAACAACTCGATGACACCTAACAACATAGTCTACAGTCTTTCTCAAATTTAATCAGAAAATTCTTCTCTTACTCTTGTCCTCTCCACACTTGCATATACTCTCAGAAACTTATATTAACACATTATTGTGTCCTTGGGTTTCCTGGATCACGGTTTCTGAACTGCTCATTCAGATTCTTGCAATAACCTCCAAATGGACATCTTGCCTCTGGGATCACCTCTTTCATATATACCCTCTACATTACTAGCAAAAAGAGATTAGCAGAATGTAAATCTTTTCATAAATAATTTTTTAACTCTTCAAGTCATCCCCAGTAAAATGCCCACAATTTTTTGCCTGGCTCAACTTCCCTTCTTAACCTCATCTTTCTTCCTGGTTTCCGATTGCACCTTAAACTTCTGCCATATGAAGCTCCTTGAAATTTCCTAAGAGCATCCTTTCTCTTCATACTTCATTGCCTTGCATCTGCTATTCCATTTATGTAAAATGTTCTCCATTATTCCAGTTCAAGGCTTTTGATCTCAGCACTATTGGTATATTTGACAAGTTACGTATTATTCTTTTATGAAGAGAAGTCCCGTGGATTGTTGGTTGTTCAGCAGCATCCCTGTCCCACTACCATAATATCATGTTTTGTTTCTATTGAAAACAATTGCTGCAGTGAAAACTCACATGCCCTTCAGAATATAAACCAAGGGTCACCCCTTTAGAAAAGACTTCTGAAATACTCATGTCCTCCCTTCCAGCAGATTTGATCATTTCTTTGTGTTCTCCCATATATTAAGCCAAATTCTTTTAGAGTTAATTATTATGACACTTGTTTTCATAGAATAAATATTTGTTTAATGCAGGAGCTATCTATCTCTGATGAATCTATTGCTCTGGTGTGTATTTCTTTGCAATACCCATGTTTGGTGACATACTATCATTAGTTTGAGATCGGCTATGATGGAGTATTTGTGCCATGTGTGTTATTCAGTTTCTTTTTTTTCTACTGTACCAAATACCTGATAAAAACAATTTAAAGAAGGAAAGATTTGTTCTAGCTCAAGGTTTCAGAGGTTTCAGCCCATAGTCAGCTGGCTCCATTGCTTTAAGCCCATAGCAAGGTTGAAACATTGTAGAGAAAAGCATGGCAGAAGAAGGCTCTTCCTCTCGTGGCAGCCAGGAAACACAGAAAGAGACAGGAAAGGGCCAGAGACAAGATGCCATTCAAAGGCACACCCGCAATGAACTACTTCCTCCAGGGAGGCCCTACCCTCTAAAATTTCTGCCACCTCTCAATTTAGTACTACCAACCATCAACTCAGGAGACTGTGGGGGACAGTTCATATTCAAAACATAACTTCATGGAAATTGGGGAATGCTACAAATCAGGATTCTCTCTTTTTCCCACAGAGAGTTGGTTATTAAACATTTTCTACTGGTGCCTCCTATGTACTATACTCTTATCTGGGTAATAGGGACACATGGGATAAGAAAGATAGAATGTCATCTAATAAGTTTTACTAACAAGATTGTAAACTCCTCGAAGACAAATTTACTTTTTACACATCTCTTATATCTGGGAACCAGCATACTGATTGATTGATAGTTGTTAGGTGCCATGGAGTCAGTGTCCAACTCATAGTGACACTACATACAAGAGGCAAAACAATATTGTTAGTGCTTCTCTGCTATCCATAGGGTTTTCAACAGCTGATTGTTTTTTGGGGGGAGTGGATTTCCAGGTCCCTCTCCCAAGCCTACAGCACCTGGTGTTCCCAGGTGATCTCCTATCCAAGTACTAACCAGGCCTGACCCTGTTTAGCTTCTAAGATCTGACGATATCGGATGCCACCTGGGTACGGCCACAGCATTTTTAAAAAGTCACTGAAAACATTTATGTGAATACATGTAAACCATGAACATGAAATATATTCAAAGTATTTTTTAATAATGCTCTTGCTTTCATTTATTTTCAGTGTAGAATTTTCTTATAACAGTAGGACGTTTTAGTGGTTAGGTTATTGCTGTATTTCTTAAAGTTGGTGGTTCAGCAGAAGATTCTCTCAAGTTGCAGAAAATTTCAAAGTTTAAATATGACTATTCTGAGCTTTTGAAAATGGTTTTTGTAATTTATTACAATTACCTTCACCATTCCATTCCCTAAGGACTTTGGTAAACTTAATCTTTCTCTTCAATTCTCCTAACAATTACTCTTTGCTCCGGGTGGTCATTTTTTATTTTGTTTTGTTTTGTCTCATTTATTCTTTCTTTTTTTCTTTCCTTTCTTTTAGCAGCAATTCAGACCTTTGCATCTGTGCTTTATAATGAGTATTAAAATCCTTTTTAAAATGAGCACATCTTTAGAAGAGTGAATACAACTGCAAAGGAGAAGAAATAAAAACTGGGATTCAGTTTTAAGACTGTAGCTGTTTCTGTTATTGTTTCATTAAAAAAATTCTAAACTAAAAATGACAATTTCTTAGCTTTTGTTAAAATTGTATGCTGAGTAAAGAAGTGAATGTAATCTCTACTTTGTATATGTTTGAAATATTTTATAGTTAACTATGGAGGAACAAAGCATGTTTAAAATTAGATAATATAAAAATGTAATGATGAAAATAAATATTAATACCTGGTATTATTCAAAACATTTAATATCCAATGTGACATGTGTGCTGATGGGCAACCTTGGACTTTGGATACCTGCTGGTATGACTACATTCATGCATTTCTGCAGGACATCTGTCCTGCTAGCAGCCATTGCAAACTGCCACCAATGTTTTATTATATGTTTATGGGTACTTTTTACTTTATATACATGAATACATGCACATTAATTTTTTTCTAGAAATAATAATACAAAGTATTTTTTTCCTTTATAAAAGTTTTCAGTGGTAGAGCTCTTCACATATATTGTGGCTTCTCCCATAGGATTCAAAACTTAAAAAAAGCTCCTCTCTTATGCACACGATACAGCTAGGACTTAGCCTATTGCTTATCATGTGTAAATAATGTGTTTTCATTTAAATAGGTATATAGGTACCTAATTATTTTTCTAGGTTATGTAGTATTCCATGCAGTGGTGGATCACAAATCATGGAATGATCTGTTATTGGACATCTGTATTGCTTTTATAATGTTAAAATTAAACATGGAGGGAAAAGTGAAAGGTGTTACAGTATATTTTTGCTCTTCTTACTAAAAACAGTGATTGTGCCAACACAGTGTCTAGGTGAGAAATATTCACACTCTGTAGATTGCATTGTGGAACATAACTGCTGTCACTCTCTCAGGAGTTGTGAAATTGCATTGTTAGGATATAGATAAAAAATGCAGATCTTGTGGGTGAAAAGCAGCTATTACTGCCACACTAAATTAATTTCTAGTAGAATACAAGCAATAAAAATGTCAAAGGTGGGACCCAGACATGGTGGTTCATGTCTGTAATCTCAATGACTATGGAGATGGAGGCAGGAGGATCTCAAGTTTGAGGCCAGAGGCAGCCTGCATACCTTAGTGAGACCCTATCTCAAAAAAACAAACAAACAAAAAGAAAACAAAAAAACACAAAAAAACAAAAAAACAATGGGCTGGGGATGAAGCCCAGTGGTAGAACACTTGCAAAGTACATGTGAGGACCTGGATTCAACCCCAAAGTATTGAAAAAAAATCATAGTTGGGATAACCGTAGTGAATAAATCAGTAAAAATCCTATCACTATGGCTTGCAAAAGTTTCAGTAGTAAAACACCTGCAAAGAAAGGGTGTCCTGGGGATCTCTGGATTGATAGCATTTCAATTAAATAAGCTTTTCTTATATCTGATTATGATCAATAGCCTTACTTTGATTTACATCAGGAAGAGAACCATGAGTTTTTAGTTTAGCTTCCTTTTCAATTTGATATCTTCACTACCTAGACTTGGGCATCTGTGAATGTAAATCATATGTTCATGAAGGCTCTGGAGCATGAGTGGTTACAACTCAACTCGTAAATATTGCTCACTGTTTGGAGAGCCCTTCCATCCAGCTGAGGCAAAAACTTGCCACTTGCTTTGAAATCATATAAACAGACAAAGCCACATGTAGCTGACTCACATAATTCCTTCAAGGAGAAAAGATGCCTTGGGCCCCTGAATGTCAAAACTGCTCGTTTCTCAGCATAGCTGGGTGCAGAATCAGCAGTGCTGCAACAGAGGTTTGAAGGTGAATGACTGTACAGGTCTGAAGCCAAGAGTGTGGGCAGCAGAGAGTGATTAAAACATATTCGCATCTATCATTTGCTAAAAACAATCCTCAAGAACATAATGATTTCCTTCCAAAATTACCTTTGCTTACACCTACAAGTTACAAAGGACAGTGGCTATGGATTGATGATTCTGAACTGCCACTTAAATTTTTGCATACAGACAACAGAATGATGAAAAAGTACTAAATGTCTGCTGCCATTTCTTCCCTCAAGTTAAAAAAAAAAATGTCATTGGACACAACATCCAAAAGTGTCATATCTTTACAGCTTCATTTGACAAGGCTTTATTTTGTTCAAAAGTAAGTTATTCATGAGTTCTTTCCCTATGTTTTAAATTACCTTTTTGTTGTCAATTGATTATGGATATTCATTGTAGCAAGTATATTTTTAGCCTTTTCATGGAATTAAATGCATATTGAGCACTTACTATTTACTATCCGTTACTAAGCACTAAACACATAAACTGAATGTATTTTTAATAATTCTTTTTTCCTTTCCACATGAAAGCAATCAATTATTATAAATATCATCTAGTTCAGCCGGGCGTGGTGGCGCACGCCGCCAATCCCAGCGGCTTGGGGGGCGGAGGCAGGAGGATCGCAAGTTTGAGACCAGACACAGTCTGCGTAACTTAGTGAGACCCTGTCTCAAAAGTAAAAAAATGAGCTGGGGGCGCAGCTCAGTGGCCCAGCACTTGCAAAGCATGAAGGCGCGAGGCCCAGGGTTCAACCCCCAGACCGAAAAAAAAAAAAAAAAAAAAAAAAAAAAAAAAAAAAAAAAAAAAAAAAAAAAAAAAAAAAAAAAAAAAAAAAAAAAAAAAGAAAAGAGAAAAGGAAAAAATCAGCTAATTCTCATTTCTATGGCTTTCCAGTTTGAGGGATTTAACAACTCATTATAACTACTGAAACTACATTTGTAAATGAAGTGTTTTCTCATAAATTTTATAAAAAGGTAAATTATTATGAGAATTGAGATGCTTTTGTGAAAAATAATAGTTAGATTCCAGTTTAATTAAGTTGAAATTAAGAATGTCAGAAGGTTGTGCTTGAATGGGGGAGTTTTACTGGAGAGAAAAGACTAAAGAATGAAATTTAGAGCAGGCAAAAACCAAAAAGCTCTGGATTGTCTCACTAGCTCTACATTTGTATCCAAGTACAACCACTACCTCTGTGACAGCTCACTGAGCAAATGTGATGCCAGTAGTGAGTCTGATTATTATAATTATGCTATGCATCATTGCAGGAAGAACAATGTTTAAAAGAGGGTTTGCTGGGTGTGGTGGTACACACTTGTAATTCTAGCTACTTGGGAGGTAGAGGCATGAGGATCATGAGTTTGAGGCCATCCTGGGAAACTTAGCATGATTCTGTCTCAAAAAAAATTTTTTTAGCTGGGTGTGGTGGCTCACACTTATAATCCTAGCAACTCGGGTGGCAGAGGCAGGAGAACAGCTGGTTTAAGAGCAGAGGCAGCCTGCATATTTTAGGGAGACCCTGCCTTAAGATAAGAAGTAAAAAATGAGTTGACGGTGCAGCTCAATGGTAGACCACTTGCAAAGTATATGTGAGGCCCTGAGTTCAGCACCTAAGCACTGCCAAAATATAAATAAACAAATGAACAAACAAATAAATACAAAATAAAAGGGATGGGTTCAGCACATTAAAGGGCCTGAGTTCAATATCTGTTATTGCAGGAAAAGAAAAGTTTTCCAGGGTTCTCTCAAATCTAATCTGCAGTATAAAGGAAGCATATCAGTGATTGACTAGGGCTAGAGGTTAGGTGATGTGTGTTTGTCTAGAAAGAGGCACAAGGAATTCTTTGGAAGTACTGTGTATTTGGATTAGGTTGATAATTACGCTGGTACATGAATTTGTCAAAATCCATTGAAATGTAACATCTTGGTGGATTTTATTATATATAAATCATACATACAAAAGTTGATCTTAAAATATATCCAAAAACCTTGTTGCGCCCAAATATATTAAACTATATGCCTATAAGTAGTTTAAGAATGGCAATTAATAAACTAATTATGCCCATTACTTCTTTGGAGTAGCTGAAATTGACTTCTGGCATGGCAGTGTGAGGAGATCCAGATTAAAAACCAACAACAATGTAAAGCTTCAGGAAATGTTCCTAAGGAAAAGCAGCAGAGAAAATTTGAACAATTTTGAACAAAGAAATGTTTGTTCAAAAAAATGTATGAAGATACAGGAAGAAAGGCAACAGTCTATGGCATCTGAGCCAAATTTTCTCTTTCTCCAACCAGATCAGCAAGGTGTAGAGTAAAAGCACAAGATTCTTGTGTCCTTTGCTGCTGGTTGGAGCACTTTCTTCCTAGGAGCATTAGTATGTCAGTATTTTTCCTCCTGCCACAACTATTTATTGTTGAAACTAAGTCCTGGGTAAGTGTGTGTAAAAAGTGGAGGATCCTTTCATCTGCCTCCTTCCAACTCAAGGAAAAGATGTTCTAGTGTGTGTGTGTGTGTGTGTGTGTGTGTGTGTGTGTGTGTGTGTGTGTGTGTGATGTTTAATTTTGATTGTCAACTTGATTGGATTAAGAACCCCCCAGGAAATTAGTGAACATACCTCTGGGTGCATCTGTAATGGTGTTTCCAGAGATGATTAGATCTTGAGGGCTCTTACCTAATGAATGTATTAATCCCTTAATGAATGCAAAATACAATGGCATTATTGGAAATAGTGAAAGGTAGGAGGTTAGACCCAGTTGGAAGAAGTAGGTCATTGCGAGCATGTCCTTAGAAGCTGTATCTTGCTCTGGTCTCTTCCTGTATTCTTTCTTAGCTTCCTGGCCATCATGATGTAAACTTCTTGGTTCCACCATGCCTTTCCTTCCACGATGGACTGAAATCCTCCTTTCAAGTAAAATTAGGCATTCTGTCACAGTAATGAAAAAATTAACTATCACAGTGTTGCATGCTGAGATTATGGGTCCCTGTTCACCTTTTCCTTGCCTTTTGAGGCATAGTTAGGCACACAAAGAGGCAAGCAAAGAGTACGTTAGGATGCTTCCTCACCCATTTAAACACTTTGAACATGTTCACTGAACTAAAAGAAACTATGATTTAAAAAGTATGTAAAAGCATGATGACAATGCTACCTCAAATGCAGAAAATTAGTAAAGAGATAAGAACATAAAAATGAAGCCAAATGAAATAACTGGAGTTGAAATATGCAATAATCAAAGGAGAGAAATCACCAGAGGAGCTCAATAGTATATTTGAACAAAGAGAAATAACAATAAGCAAACTTAAAGAAAGATTGACAGAGGTAATATGAGCCTAAGAGCAGAGACTTTAAAAAGGAATAAAGAGAAATGAAGAAAGCTTACACTACAACAAGTGATCCCAGGCAGTAATTCTTATACACAAGAAAATGCACCAATAAAATAATTATATAATTACATTAGGCAGCATAAAGTATAAATGCATTTCTCCTTTCTTCTTTTAACTTATTAAAAACAATTGTATCAAATTATACATAGCATTTAAGGTTCCATAACATATGGAAATGTAATATACATATTTTTCCAATAACACATAATGGAAGTAGTTGGAAGCTAAGTTCTAATGAGCTAAGGAAATGACTGCACATGATAAAGTCATCACTACAAAAATGTATTATTGGGTTTATAATATTTGTTGATGATATATATATATATATATATATATATATATATATATATATATATATATATATATATATATATATAACAATAATATCATAGGAGGTAGGAAAGAAAGGAGAAATGCATTTAT
>VMDO01035137.1:0-16353 GCA_007922755.1 Pedetes capensis | reverse complement strand
TTTGTAATTAATTAAGTGATTTTTTTATTACTATATTTTTATTTATTTAACTTTTTTTATTTTTACTTTTATTCAGTACTGGAAGTTTGAACCCATGGCTGTGCACATATTAGGCAAGTGTTTTACCATCGACCTGGGCCTCCAGCCCTTTTTAAATTTTTTCTTTGGAGATAGGGTCTCACCAAGTTGGGCAGGCTGCCTCTGACCTCAAACCTGCAATTTTCCTGCCTCAGAAACCTATGTTGCTAGGATTTCAGGCTGGTACCTTGGAGCTTGCCTTTGGCTGGCTTTTTCCAGGTAAAGTCAGAGTTCCTAAAAACTCTAACTTGCCCAGGTAACCTTTTACAGGTTGACAGTCATCTCAGGCCAGTCTCATCACCTCACCCATTGTTATTAGGTGCTGTCCAGTCGGTGACAAACTCCTAGACACCCTATGTACAACAGATGGAACACCATTGTTAGTGCTTCTCTGCAATTCATAGGGTTTTCAGTGGCTGATTGTTTTTTGGGAGTGGGTTTCTATGTCCTTCTCCCAAACCAACAGAACCTGGTGTTCCCAGGTGGTCTCCCATCCAAGTACTAACCTGGTCTGACCCTGTTTAGCTTCCGAGATCTAATGGGATTGGACTCCACAGTGGTACAGCTGCAGGCCACTTCACCTATAGCAGTTCACATCCTTCTTTCTTTATTCTTGGGTTTTGTATATGTGCAAGATGCATCTAAATATTGTCATATTCTTATTATTTTTCTTCTGGTTAGTATAATCTGTCCTTAAAAGGTTTACAAGATATATTTCTTTTTTTTTTTTGTGGTACTTGTGGGATTGAACCCAGAGCCGTGCACTTTGAAAAGGCTCTGCTGCTGAGATACGTCCCTGACCTTTTTAAATTTTTTTATCTTGATACAAGGTCTTGCTAAACTGTGCAAGCTGCCTCTGGCCTCAAATTTGTGATCCTCCTGCCTTTAGCTCCCAAGTCACTGGGATTACAGGTTTGTGCCTCTGTGCCCGGAGGTATTCATATTTCTAATCCCTGTGATCACCATAACATAACATGTATAATTACCATTGATACTAATATTTTATATTTTAAAATAATATCATGTATATTTTTCTGTATATACAATTTTCATCTATTCTTTGAATAGTCTATAACTTTAATATGCTAGCATAGACTTACATCACCACTGTGAGCAAGTACCAAACTTGGTTGAGTGTTTATTTCACGTCACAAAGTCAACTAAAATTCTATCTGAATTTTCTTGGCATCTCATATCTGAACATTTTTAGGGTGACTTTACAAATTTTTGAGCAATTATGCAATATTATTTATTATGCATAATAAATCCAACCAAGTTATTCTAGAGTACTCAGAATTCATTCTTCTCAACTGATAAATGGAAATTGAAAAATTAAAAGAAGAAAACATGTTATAAAATGCTGGTGACAAAACAGACCATATCAAAAATAAATTAGGAGGAAAAATAAAAGAGGTGGCATATGCAGAAGATGGTAGAAAAAGTCTCATCATCCTACATAATAAGAATGGTAGGCATGTATCAAAACATAATCATGTAAAGGTTTAAAAGGTCAAAAATAATACTGTAAAATCAATAAAATTACCAGACTAATCTAAGTAGGGTGTGAGTCACTATGAACAGTGCTTCAGAGATAAGTCCATCCTGTCTGGTACCTCAATTCACCATTTACAGGTAAAAGATGCACATACACATACTGTGGGGTATTTGTATACATAACAATATATTGGTAGCAAAATTTAAAATTCAATACGAGCCACTGTCTTTTGTATATAAAAATTACTTACATTAAATCAATAGTGGAAAACTCCCCATATATATTTACCTTTTTTCATACAGTCAAGTCATTTTTACACTATTTTATTAGCATACATTTATTGCACAAATTAATGGGTTTCATTATGACATTTGTGTACACACACACACACACACACACATATATATGATGTGTTTAGAGAATAATCTTCTTTATTACACTTTATTAGCCCTCTCTTCCTTCCCTTTCCATTTGCCTTCTATGTTCCCACAATTTCCTCCTTTTAGTTTCATATCTTTTGATTTTTTCCTAGCTTACACACAAGAGTGAAATTATATGTCTTTCTGAATCTGACTTATTTTACTTAACATGATCATTTCCAGTTCCATTCATTTCCCTGCACATGACATAACTTCATTTTTCTTCACAACTGAGTAAAATTCCTTTGTGTATATTTACCACATTTCTTTTGTCTATCCATCTATTGATGGACATCTAGATTAGTTTCATAATTTGGCTATTGTGAATAGTACTGCAATAAACACGGGTATGCTGGTATCTCTGGAATAAGCTGACTTTAATTCTCCAGGGTGTATACTCAGAAATGGTATAGCTTAATCGCATAGCAGTTCTATTTTCACACATTTTGGGATCATCCATACTGATTTCCCTACTGTCTAGATTAATCTATATCCCCATCAGCATTGAATAAAAATTCCTGAAATTTTTTATACATAAGTTGATATATAAACAATGCATAATTAAACTTAGCAAAGAAGGGACAGTATAAAGGGTAGAAAGAATGAGGGAAGGAACTTGCTGAGGGAGGGATGGGGAAGAGAATCCATGTAGATGGATAAATGGGGAGCGGATAATCTCAATGTAAGCAACACAACTTCATGAGTACATTGGAAAAATAGGGGAATATAACTC
Organism: Pedetes capensis; assembly: GCA_007922755.1. Classification (NCBI taxonomy): domain Eukaryota; kingdom Metazoa; phylum Chordata; class Mammalia; order Rodentia; family Pedetidae; genus Pedetes; species Pedetes capensis. The sequence goes on along the minus strand of VMDO01035137.1, from coordinate 13,628 downwards.
AAATGTGCATTTGACTTTTACTACAATATTAGTCATAAGGCTCTATTATCATTGTAAGTTGACAAAAGTGTAACCAAAAGTGATGTAATAGTTGCATAATGGAAAAAAAAACCACAATGCTCTATTGTTGGGGAATGGTGGACTCAAACCCATGACCCATTGCATTGTGTATTGCAACTGGGTGTCCCAACACTGCACCTGTGAGAGACTGAAGCCAGGGAACAGAGTGTCATGCACAGGAGTAAAAACAAGGGAGGTTTTTTGACAAGGATAAGGAAAGGTAGGTGGTTGGGACAGGGAAGGGAGGTGGGGGAGAAAGGCGCTCAGCTGTAATCCTGGGTGTCTTTACTCATCCGGTCCACAATCTTCACAGCTTCAGAGGCCCTGAGCTTGGCTCTTGGAGGCTTGCCTCTCGAAGCACTCGATCCCTTGGTTGAGGAGGAGAAGGTGAAGATCTGGTGGACACAGGCAGGCAGAGATGAGGGTGGAAGCAGGTTGGATGAAGGCAGAATGAGGGTAGGCCGAAGGCTAGGTGGGTCAGGAAAGAGCAGGCCTCTGGTCCTTATGGGACCAGGGGACAGAGTGAGATCTCTTTAGGTGGTGTTCAGGTAGAGCTGTTGGGCTCCAGGGTCAGGGGTGTTTATCCCTTTAAGCTAACTGTCATCCAACTGTCAAGAAATGACAGCTGGCCAATCAAGGCAGGACTTGTGGGCAGCGCAGCAGGGCAGGGGGATAGGGCAAAACTAATAAGGAGGCAGATGGGGCTCAGCCAATCCGCCTCAAGGAAACCTGAGCTGGCCAGCGCCATCTTGGCTCACTTGATGGGAGGGGGGAAGAGTGATGTACCTGATATGGGGAAAGGGTCAATTACCTTAGAGGACAGAGTCCGTTCCTCCAAGAGGGCTAGGCAGGCCCAGGGATGGGCCATGTTTGGGTACTCTCTATCCCCCTGGGAAATCCACAATACTGTAGTAGTCTGTACCCCACCATCATTTACCAATAAAGGGAGAAAAAAAGAATAAAAGTTCCTTTTCCCTCACATCCTTGCCTGCTTTTGTTGGTGTTTGTTCTTGATGTTTGCCATTCTGTCTGAAATGAGATAGAATCTCAGTGTAGCTTTGATTTGCATGTCCCTGATAGCTAAAGATGTTGAGTATTTTTCACGTGTTTACTGGCCGTTTGTATTAAGTCATTTTTTAATTGTCAAACTACAAGATTTTAAAATACTTGCAAAGCTTCCCAAAGGAATCTTTGTGTGCATTTCCTTTATTCTTCATACCAAATCCAATCATTAAAAAACAAAATACTGTTGTATCTCTTCAGATCTACAGGTCAATATAAGATAATTTTTGTTTAAAATTTGATGAATTTGAAAGTAAATAAACTATTAAACAATTTAAATTATTTCTACCTAGAAATTCCACTGCTGGTGTGCATTAGTTTCTGCTTGGAAGTTTCTATCACACCATAACATTTATTTTATGAGAATATGACCCAGTTATTTTGAGCAGATTAAACACAGTCCTTTTAAGTTTGTTTGGTAGTTAGCATTGTATGAAGACATCTTAGTATCTATATTTGTCATGTATTCTAAACTTTATATGCAAGAGAGGAGTTGTCTACTCTAACAATCCATATAAAATAAGCTACATTTCAATTTCTGATCATTTCAGTTCATTGTGTTTGTTTGATGAGGACTGGATTTTAAATACAGAATCATTGCAAGTTTCAAGTAATGGAAAAGTCACATTTTTGTTTTCAGCTTTACAACTCAGATTGAGGCAAATCAGCAGATCTGTGAAGTTGTCATCTCAAACTACTCTGGAGACTTATAAAGTAAGTTTGTCCTTTCAGAAATTTGTCACCAAAGAGACACTGCAAACTGGACTAGGGGAAAAAGTAAGGTAGAACAACATATCAAACATCTTTAAAGACACCTTTCTGTTATTCTCCTCAAAACTTATGTCTGCCTAGCTGGGCGTGGTGGCACACGCCTGTAATCCCAGCGGCTTGGGAGGTGGAGCCAGGAGGATCGCAACTTCGAGACTAGAGGAAGTCTGCGTAACTTAGTGAGGCCCTGGGATCAGAAAGTAAAGAAAAAAAAAGGACTGGGGGTGCAGCTCAGTGGTCCAGCACTTGCAAAACAGGCAAGCGCGAGGCCCTGGGATCAACCCCCAGTACCTCCCCCCCCCCAAAAAAAAAGATTTATTTCTGCCTCAAAGAATGCTTAGAAAAATCTTGATTATTTCTGGTAATTTTTTTACAAAATTGAGTAGAAGTATCTGCTGCATTCGATAGCTTTTAGATAACCATAATGAGATTGTAGTCAGTCCTTTAATAATGGGAAAATATTAAATTTGGAGGAGCATAGTGTCCGTTAAGGAAAATAAGTCACTTGGAGTAGCCTCCTTTCATCTTCTCACATGTGCTTTTATTCATGGGACATCCTCAAGAGTTATTTCTTGGCTATTTCCCATGGAACAATAGTACTTCAGTATGAGTTTAGGTATCTGATAGTGTAATAATTTTCTTTATGGTGTCTCTGGGGGTCAAACCCAAGGAATTGTGCAGGCTAAGCTAGCCCTTGAGTTACACCCCAGCTAGTAAATATTCTGATGTCTAGTAAATCAGGGAAATAATACTATATCTTTTCATAGTTGCTTTGAAAGGACCTGTAAAGACAAAACTTCTTTAATTATATTAAACGACTTTTTGCACAGTTATTTGATGACTGAATGTTTTCTCAGGTAAAGCCAAAAGCATATTGTAGAAGTACACTTTCTTCAGATACAGTTTATGTTGCAGTGCCTTGAAAATGAGAGTTTGAAAATATTGTTTAGTTTTCTGATTATTGAATGAAAGTGTTCTTTTGGTATCCTCTCTGTTGTGGTGGATTACTGGTAATTTATTTATTTGGTTCAATTAATCAGTCTGACTAGAAGTTTATCAATTCAATTTATTTTAAAATGTTGATTTTATTGAACTTTTCTGTTTTATATTAAAAATCTTTCTGCTCCTTATTGTTTTCTTTTTCCCCTTCCTTTGGGTTCTTTGTCTAGTTTCTTAAGATGGAAGGTTAAATCAATGATTTAGCCTTTATTTTCTAATGCAAGCATTTAAAACTATAAAGTTCCCTTTGTTGTTGTTGTTGTTAGGTGCCATCTAGTTGGCATCCGACTCATAGCGACCCTGTGTAAAACAGGGAAACACTATTTTCAGTGCTTCTCTCTGTTCATAGGGTTTTCAATGGTGGATTGATTTTTACGGAGTGGGTTGCCAGGTCTGTCTTCCAGGCCTATAGCACCTGGTGTTCCCAGGTGGTCTCCCATCCAAGTACTAACCAGGCCAGACCCTGCTTAGCTTCCAAGATCTGATGGGATCAGATGCCACAGGGCTACCACTGCAGGCAAAGTTCCCTTTAATCCCTGCTTTATATCCAGTGAATTTTAATATTCTATAATTTGATTCAATTCAAAATCCTTTCTAATATTTTTTCTTTTACCCTATGTTTATTTAGAAGTGCATTGTATAATATCCAAGCTTGTGATGTTTTTCTGGTTATCTTGTCAATTTCTCATTTAATTCCATTGTGAACAGAAAACAAATCTTTGTAATGAAAATCTTTTTAGGTGTCTAGAAAACTACCTATGGTCCATAACATGAGTAATCTTACAAAGGCATCATTTGCACTTGTTAAAAAAAGATTTGTTTTGCTATTTTGAGGTATAGTGTTCTATAACTACCAATTATTCTTGTCCACATGGATCCCATAACTGTTGTATATTCTATGTTGACTGTACTTAGTCTAAAACCCAGGGGAACAGGAATTTTCACGGGAAACTCCATCTCCCCTTCTGTGGCTTGGCATGCAATGCACATCAAAATGTCTTCTCCAATTTGTGTGCCAATGACTTTTGGTTGTTGTTGTTGTTGTTAGGTGCCGTCGAGTCGGTATCCGACTCGTAGCGACCCTCATAGGGATTTCAATGGCTGAGTGCTTCGGGATTGCCTTGGGAGTGGATTGCCAGGCCCTTCTCCCATTTTTGTGGTGCTGGGAATTGAACTCGGGGCCTCAGAGACTGCAGCGCAGCGCTCTACCCACTGAGCTAAATCCCAGCCCAATGACTTTAGGTAGTTGTTCTTTAAAATGTGTCCAGGTTTTTTGGTTGTTTTGTGCAAGAGAATTGTTTATAGGATCTTTGTCGTTTGTACCTGTGAACAAGTATAACTCATTGTTATTGAGTCATATATTTTTCAAAGTTTTTAGCATGAAAATTCTCATTAAATATAGTTATAGGTAGATACTTGGATAGAACAAACCACTACTAGATACTTTAAAAGTTCAGTGCCATTGAGTTCCAGGCTTAGTTTCAAATCAATTAGTTTACTGATTAGTCTTTACATTCTAAGAACTTTTAATGTACTTGCACAAATACACACATTAAATATCCACAATGTATAACATTGTTCTGTATTTAAATATGGCCTTAAGTATAGAGATGGTAGGATGGAGCTGGGTACAGTGGCACATGCCTGTAATCCAAGTGATTTGGAAGGCAGAGGCAGGAAAATCATGAACTTGAGGCCAGAAGCAGCCTATGTAACTTAGCAAGACCCAGTGTCAAGATAAAAAATTTTAAAAATGGACTAGGGGTAAGATTTATTAGTATAGCACTTTTAAAGTATGTGCAATGCCTGGATTCATCCTCCTAGTACAAAAAAAAAGGTGATGGTCCAGTGCTATAAAAATATGAAACATATTCACTCAATATTTGAGTAATTAGAATCTGTACATATTTGGACTAGTTAATCTATTTTATTTCATCATGTATTCGGTATTCCATTGAAAAGGTGGGTATATCACAATACATAAACATCTATACTTGGTTATCTGTGTACTCTTCATTAATGTAAGTAGTTATGATACAAATGTCTTGATGAACTTTCTTGATATAAATATGCATGTGGTTCTTGTTTTAGGAATTTAGTCTTACTGTCTGGGGATCTAGCTCAGTGGTAAAATACTTGTCTAGTATGCACAAGGCCTTGGGATTGGTCCTCAGCACCACCACCTTTGCCCTCCCCAAAAGAAAGACAAGTAAACAAAAATAAAAAAGAAAATCAATCCTAGGTTGAAGAGTGTGTACAATTTATTATGTATTTGGAAACTTCTCCAAAAGCTGATTGTACTAGTTGACAATTATATTAGCAGAATGCCCTTTCCCCATATTCTAGTTCATTTCTACTCAAGGTGTGGTCCACTGACGGATACAAATCATCAACAAAGTAAGTACAGTAATTGAGAATACGAATTGTCTTAGTAAACACTTAGTGTGGTTAATTTTTTTGTTGTTTGCTTATATTATGGGGAAGGTAATATTATAGATTTTGATTTGCATTTCCCTCGATATTAAAGGATCTGAATTACTTTTTCTTAATTTTGTCCATTCCTATATTTTTGTTCACATTCAGCACCCATGTTCCTACTATGTTGATTTTTACTGATTTTTAGCGCCATTTTGTATTCATTTAGTGCCATTTTGCATTCAGGTAGTGTTTTATTCTGATCTGTTGCTTATTGTTTTAAATATTATCAAATAAGCATGATATACATATTTCCTTAGTACTTAGAACATAACACACACCCTCCTAAGCAATGAAAATGCAACAAAGAGTAAACCAGATTTTTTATATAAAGAAGTTTACATCCTAATGTATATGTGTGGGTAAGGGATAGAGACTTTAATTGTATCCCTTGAAGAAAATAAAACAAGGAGGAGAACAAAGGAATAAAATAAGAGTTTAGTCAGATCAAGCAGAAATGTCCTCTCTCAGGAGGTGAAGCTTATGACTTGAACAATAGAAGGAAGAAACCATTGGAAGCCCTGGAAAACATGATTTTCAAATAGATATAATAGGTATATAATAGTAAGTGTTAAGGCTTTGAAGGACAAATGCACTACACAGTGGCCAAGCATCATATACACTACCTCAGGAGTAGCATAGTGAATTAGTAGAAATTGGTGGTTGCTGAGGTCAGTGAGATGGAAATGGAGCAGGTCCTTAAGGGTCTGATAAGTCAAAGAAATAATTAGGTGAAATGTCTTTCTCTAGACAAAAATAGTCAAATATTGGATATTTCCTACAGTTTCTGTTAGCAGTATTCATTTTATCCTATATGCAATGGGATTCTACTAGAAGCTCTTAAGAAGTGTACACTACTGTGCTTTATCTAGTGACTTTGTAGAGAATAGGTCACAAAAGGCCAAGAGAAGGAATAAGTATGGTACTGCAACAATTGTCTTTCATGATTTGTTGGCTAAGACAGGGATGTAAATTGGAAAAGAAGAGAAAAAGTTAGACTTAGACTAAGAAAATGTTCTTATTTTGCATGTATTACATGAAAGAAGGGCTAGGATTTAGCTCAGTTGGCAGAGCGCTGTGCTGCAGTCTCTGAAGTCCCGAGTTCAATTCCCAGCACCACAAAAATGGGAGAAGGACCTGGCAATCCACCCCCAAGACAATCCTGAAACAGTCAGCCATTGAAAACCCTATGAGGGTCGCTATGAGTCGGACTCAACTCGACCACACCTAACAACAACAACAACAACAACAACATGAAAGAAAGTGAGAAATAAAAGAGGAGATCAAGTATTTGGCTTAATCAAAAGGAGGAAAATTAAGTGCCATTTTTGAAATTCCAGAATATTCCAAGAGGAGACAATCTGGGGATATAATCAAGAATCCATTGGATGAATTAAGGTTGAAAGGACTATTAGGCATTCAAGCAGTAATATCAGATAACTTATGTGTATATACATTACAGCTCAGGGATGGGGTTATAGATTTGAGAAAAACACCAGTGTAGTGATGATATCCAGTTATGAGTCTAAATTACATCATGTAGGGAAAGACTGTGGAGAAAAAATGGGTCCAAAAGAGCAGGTAATAATATTTTAATATGTAGAATTCCACTATAGGAGATAGAGCCAGGAAAGGAAATTCAGTCATAGCAGTCATTAAGGTGAATGGAAATAAAAAGGGAACATTATTCAACAATAAAAAGAAATGCAGTATTCGTATACTTCAATGTGGATGAACTTCAAAAGCATGCTAAGGCACAGAAATGAAGTGCAAATGCCTGTATAATATACAATACTATTTTATGACATTTCCAGGCCTGGTAGATTTATAGAGGAAAAAAATTGTATTTGCCCGCGTATGGTGGTAGAAATGAGAGTTACTTGCACATAGGCATGAAGGATCTCTGGGATGATGGAAATATTCTAAAGCTAGGTCATGATGGTTCTCCCATAGTCTGGATTGACTAAAAATTATAGAATAATATGCATAATCTATGTGAACTTCTAAGCTGTTCTTCAATAAAGCTGTTTGGAAAATAGCGAATTTGATTAATGTTGTGTCTTTGCAGACTAGATAGTTATATGTTTTCCAAAAATAATTTGAAACCAACAGTGTCATGTTGCTAATGGTCAAAAAGTGATGACGCTGGGTTTGGAAAAATAAGTGTTGTTTATGCCTTTGATGAGAACAATTAAAGGATAAATTTCTTTTAGCAAAAATAGTGGTTCCTTACAGTCCTTACAATGTTAGCCCTATCTTATACTCAAATAAGAGTAAAATAGATGAATCATTGACTTTTTGTTAAACTATAGGAATATAAGAACATCATTTTTACTGTCTTGAGTTTATAGATTAATTTGGAGAGTGATTACATTTAAAGCCTTTATTCTTCTCATACAGTAATATGCAAAAAGGTAGCTACAAGCGGAGTTTTCTGGCTGCTGACAATTTATTTGCAACACTTGGATTGCTTCTACCTGAAAATCAACAATGACTTCCAAAGAAAGTAGGTATATTCAAAAGGGAAATCATGTTGCCACTTTAAATTCAGAAAAAGATCTTAGTATGCCCACCTACGGAAATCAATTCACTCAACACCTAGAAAATTTGCACTGGTTGGAAAATCCTGAAGAGTTTGCAGGATCTTCAAGCAGTAATATTCAGCAAACTGAGAACTCCATCATCACTCAAGTCTTCTTGGTGCCACTGGATGAAGAAAAGTATTTGATTCAGTTTGGAGAAGATACACAAAGAAAACTCTATCTACACATCATGGAAAAAACAAGTGCTGATCTAGAATTGACTTTTGTCAAAGACAAAGGTCTCTATATGACAGTCTCTGGTAATCCAGAAACTGTCAGAAAAGCTCAGAAGGAAATTTTTGCATGGTGTGAGGAACAAGATTTAATGACAATTCCAATTCCCAGAGAAGGGCATGGCTTTATTATAGGCAAGACTAGAGACAAACAACAAGATTTGGAACAAAAAGCTTCAGTGAACACCCAGCTCTTATGTCCACATAATCAGATTAACTGGCTTGATAGTGTTGGCACAAAACAAGTCATGCATAAATCTATACATGGATTCTTCCCTAAATCTGCCAAACAGGACAAGTGTGCTGCACAGAGATTAGGTGTTGAGAAAGCATTTCATCCTCTGGCTGCTGGGCCATACAGTAAAACCACTGGCAATATTTTACAAGACATGGATACACGCATCTATTTTTCACCATCTCATGCTGATCAGACAGAACTAGGTTCTAATGAAAGAAAGCCACAAGTAGATCAAGCTAAGTTTTCTGTAAATGAAATGCTTGAGAATACCAAAAAGAAAACTACCTCTGTAGATGTGGCAATGAAATTGCAGCACGATTGTGTCATAGGTCCCAACAGCAATTCTCTGCAAGAGATCCAAGAAAGAACTGAAGTTTCCATAGAGCTCCCACCATCAGAAAGCATATCAGGTTTTATGACACATCAAGATCAGCCTAGAAGTTCAGGAGAGACATTTACTGAAGCCTATTGGAAAGCCAGGGGTTACATTGTCTCCACCATATCTGCCCCTTCCTGGCTGCACAGACATATTATTGGTAAAAGAGGTCAGAATATATCCAAGATAACTGAGAACATACCAAAAGTTCATATACAGTTTACTGATAATGACAAAATTATCCTAAAAGGACCAACAAAAGATGTAAACAATGCTCAAGAACAAATTGAGGTTATTGTTAAAGATCTAATTAGCAAAATGGATTATGCAGAGATCCATGTTGACTATAAATTTCACAAGTACCTGATAGGGAAGAATGGTGCTATCATAAATAGAATTAAAGAGAAGAGCAAGGTTTCTGTCCTTATATTACCTGAAAGTGAAAAGAATAACTTAATCAGAATAGAGGGAGAACATTGGGATGTCAAACAGGCCAAGAGAGAACTTCTTGAGTTAGTTGCTCTTTTGGAACAGGAGCACATCAAGGACTTAGTCATTGAGCAAAGATTTCACAGGCTAATTATTGGACAGAAAGGTGAACGGATCTGTGACATCCGTAAAAAATTCCCAGATGTTATGATTAATTTTCCAGACCCATCAGAAAAAAGTGACATTGTTCAACTTAGAGGGCCAAAACATGAATTAGAAAAATGTACAGAATATTTCGAGAATGTGGTAGCAAACATTGTAGAAAACAACTATTCTATAACCATTCCCGTCTGTAAGAACCTTCATAAAACTATCATTGGAAAAGGAGGCTTAAACATCAAAAGAATCTGTTCAGTGAGCAACACCAAGATTAATTTTCCATCAGTAAGTAGTAACTCAGAAAATATTGTCATTATTGGGAAGCCAGAAAATTGTGAAGTCGCTCGTAAGTGTATTCTTTCAATCCAGAAAGATAAAGCCAATATTTCTGAAGAGGAAATTTCTATTCCTTCTAATCTACACAAATCCCTTATTGATTCTCAAGACTGTTTGATTGATTCAATTGTGAAAGAATGTGGGAAGATCCATATTCGTTTTCCAAGAAACAACAGAAACCTTCACAAAGTCATTATTAGAGGCCATACTGAAAGTGTTGCAAAAGCCAAGAAAAAGCTGCTGCAACTTGCAGAAGAAAAGCAAGCTAAGTCTTATACTATATCCGTCCATGTTAAATCACAGTATCACCAATTCCTCATGAGTAAAAATGGTGGCAATATTCCCAAAGTCTGTAAGGCAACTGGGGTGAATATAATTTTCCCTACCGTTAAGGATGAAGATCAAGAATTGGTAACTATCATAGGGCAAGAAGAAGCTGTAAAAGATATGCAAAAGAAACTAGAGGCCTTAATTAAGGACCTAAGTAATATGGTAGAGGACAACATGCTTATAAATGCTAAATACCACCATCACTTTCTCATGCGAAGGGGCCAGGTTTTACGAGAAATGACAGAAGAGTATGGTGGTGTGATTGTTAGCTTCTCAGGTTCAGGAAAAGATAAAAGGAAGGTCACAATAAAAGGAGCAAAACCTTGTGTAGAAGCAACTAAGAAACGCATCCAAGAGATTATTGAGGACTTGGGCTCCTATGTTACAATACAATGTGTCATTCCCCAGAAGTTCCATCATTTTGTCATGGGTCCAATGTGTTGTCGAATCCGACAAATTGCTAGAGATTACAATGTTCAAATAAAATTCCCAGACAAAGACAAGCCAGCTGTTCAGGAAAATGGGGAAGAAGAGGGGGAAAAGAGCACTCAAGAACTTGCCTCTATTTCCCCAAAGAAATCTGACACCATATTTATCTCAGGAGGAAAAGAAAAGTGTAAAGCAGCCAAAGAAGCCCTTGAACATCTAATACCTGTTACAACTGAAGTACATGTCCCATTTGACCTACACCGTTACATTGTTGGACAGAAAGGACTTGGGATCTATAAGATAACGGATGAATGTGAAGTTGATATCCAGGTGTCAGAACGTGGGCAAAAGTCTGATATCATTTCTATTATGGGCCTTGCTGCAAATGTGGAACAAGCCAAGGCTAAGTTACAGGAACGAGTCAAGGCTTTACAAACTGAAATAGAAGATCGAGCATTAAGAAATTTTAAACTAATATTTACATTAGATTCCAAATATCATTCCAAGATCATTGGTCATAAGGGCCAAACAATTGCTCAGATTTGCTCAGAATGCGATGTTACTATACATTTTCCAACTAAAGACAGTAATGAGGTACAAAACCAAGTCATCATTACTGGCTATAAAAAAAATACCCTTGCTGCTCAAAATGCAATAATGAAAATGGTGCATAAGATTGACAAAATAGTCACTAAGCAAATCCCACTAAACCCACTTGTTCGTGGCCGTGTTATTGGATTCCGTGGAAAAGCTATCCATAAAATCATGAGCCAATACCATGTAGACATCCATGTCCCTCCAAAAGGCTCTTCTAACCCAAGTGTCACTGTGACTGGGCTTCCTGATAAGGTTAAAACAGTAATTGATCATATCAACAGTCTCGAGAAACATTATCTGTCCATTGTCATGAAGAATGAATCTGAAGAGGAACATATCGATAGTGTATCTCTTTGCAATACACCCAAGCCTCTACTTAAAAATTTTGCAAAAAAAGATGTTCCCTGTATTTCAAAAACCACCCAAAAGCCTCCAGATGTGTACAATTCTGAAGACTTCCCCACACTGAAACATCGGATGTCTCCTGAGACTCACCCTTGGAGAAAGTAACAACCTAATTAAAAAAATAAACAGAAATTATTCCAAGGTGCTTGCCTGAAAATGCTGTCAATATTCTTTCTAAACTCATGAGCTTCTGCATAACATGCACAATTCTTACACCTTACCATCGACACATCCCCCCTTAGACTCTCCAAAATGCATTACAGGGAAAGTGAAGTGTTTCATTTTGTGTGCGTAAGTATGAACTGAGTTCTAATTTCTACTCAGGACTTGTGCTTGACATTCCTTTATAACATAGACTTTCCATTGTTTTGAACATATTCCACTTAAATATTACATAGATAGCACATGCTTACAAAATTTCACAGTCTATTCACCAGATCATTATTCACTTAACTTTCATTATGAGAACTCAACAACTGTCTCAGGGAAACTACATCTATGTCATTAACCCCAAGGTATAAATCTTTACCTCACAAAAGCTCAAACTTATTGTGCTCTTTTTGCTTCTTCATGTCTTATTTGCATTACTCCTGATTCTCTTTTGCAGAGGGCCATCAGCTTATTGACAACCTATCATGGCTTATAGGATAGGAAGAAAAATACATTTTGGACAGTGTAAATAGGTGCAGAGGGTGGTGTTCTAGTAGTTACAGGTAAAAATGGTATAGCATAGCAGTGATATTTGAGAGGTAAAGAAAGGCCAAGAAATGGTAAAGAATATGACAGTGTAAAGAATGGTTTTGGTTTCTTAGAAGGTGCTTCTACCATTTAGGGACTTGAGACTTGTATGATTTTTTTCATCCTTCAGATGCACTCTTTAGAAGTCCTCCTTGAAGAAAATGTCAGACCCAATGAAAGATTGTGCTTTTTTTTCTTCTTTCCACTCATCCCTTAGGTCTGGTAAAGCCATATAGTCATGGTGCCAAATGATGTTTTATGCCAATCGCCATTTAGTCTGCTGTTGTTATAAATAGCTGATATCTGCCATAAAAATCCACCCACTCCTAGTATTTTCCTTATTTGAATTGAGCCAATTGCCCAAGGTCATGTTCTCTTGCCAGAGTAGCTTCACTCCAATGACTGGTCAATATATGGTCATAAATACCAAGCCCACAGAATAACTCTACCTGGCTCATCATGAGCTCAGCCAAGTCCTCTGTTGTGACTGCATCAAAACTAAGTTCTCTATGTCCAATTCATCTTTGTTCATTTGCTCACAGGTGTTTATCTCAAGATCATTCCCTAGTAAACTTTCTGCATCCAAATCCTCTGCTCCAGTATCCAGTGCAGCCATAGTTATCAGGTTGAATTCATCTAGGAAATATCCTTGTAAGACATATAGGAATCTGTCAAGGGAGGACAAGTCTGTCATATCAAGGATTATGACTAGATCTTAAGAAGTGGATTATCTTCTTTTAAATAATCTCAGACTTCTGTATACTCGAATATTGCTTTTCCAAAACAACATAAAAATGTGTAGTGCCACACAGAGTTTAATATCTTTTGATTTTGTTTCCTTTTGGTTTTGCTGTAGCATTTCAGATTAGAGGCTTTTCAGGCTACTGTGCAAATTCAGACACCAGCACTTACCTCTTCATGCAATGTTACTATTCTTACAGAATTGGGTCTGGATAGCACTTTGAGGGGGAATGATACTTGAGTCAAGGCAGTGCACATCTTCAATTTAAGTTTAGCTCTGAGACACTTTCTTTGCATCCACAAGGAATATAAGAGTTCTTGGTAATCCAGTTCCTTACCAATAACTGTTGTTATTACCCTGGCTCAGTGAGTATTATTTAGATTAATATTGATTTTATACCACTGACTTTTTATCTTTAGTAATTATACACATGTACTTTGGCTTTTTGTCTGAACCCACTGAGCTTCGTCATTATTCTTAGTGAATCTGAGGTATGCTTATCCACCTTTAGGAAAGGCTACTATCAGCATAACAGATATTTGTGTTCTACTTTCATGAATCTCATCCTTAATATCAACCTTTGGTTACTAAAACCTAGAGGATAGCAATTTAGATTTTGCTACCATAAGGTACCAAAATGGATCAAATTGAATTTACTTCAAGACTAAAT
>VMDO01035136.1:0-15551 GCA_007922755.1 Pedetes capensis | reverse complement strand
CAATTTTGCTAAATATTGCTTCATATTTTATTGTTGTTAAAATCTCATTTTGGCTTTCAAACTGATGTTATTTCAAAATGATCTTTCTGTCATTATTTTTCTATAGTTTACATACAATACATTATGAAGCAATATGGTATTTATTACATAGGTATGGTTTCTGGTATTAGTCATTAGAATTGTGCCCTGTTGCTTCTTTTTATTGATTTCAAGATTTATTTTGCCAAACTTTTATTTTGCTTTGTTTCTTAGAAATATTTTTTCTATAATTCTTCTCATCAACTCTTATTTTAAGTTTGGCATCAAAGATAACCTTGTTAAACAAAATGAGTGGAAAATTTCCCATTTTTAATTTTCTAGAATAGCTTGGATATGCAAAGAAACATATTTCTTCATGGTTGTGAAAAAATTGCAAATGCCTTCCAGAAAGCTTGGAGTCCAGATTTTCCTTTGTAGGACAGTGTTTTAACTACTTATGCTATATCTTTCAGAGTTCTATGAATAATTATATTTCTCTTTGAATCAGATTTTTTATTGGTTATGTTTTTACAAATTTGTCCAGCTCCTCTGCAATTTCAAATATGGTGGCTTATAGTCTTTAATAACATCTTCTCTAAGTTTTTTTATTGTATTTCCTGTAGTAATACTTCCTTTTATTGCTATAATTCTGCCCACGTGTGCATTCTCATTCTGTTTTCTTATTTTATCACATTTTATGCTTGTGTCTATGGATTTATTAATTTATCCGATAATCATTCTTTAAAATATGTCAAAATATCATGGTTTACATATCAAGAATTGTTGTAAAGAATTGAACATTTTACAGGAGTCAATTACCTTTGGGGGCTGCCATTTAGCTCAGTTGTAGAGTACTGCGCTGCAGTCTCTGAGGTCCCAAGTTCAATTCCCAGCACCGCAAAAATGGGAGAAGGGCCTGGCAATCCACTCCCAAGATGATCCCGAAACAGTCAGCCATTGAAAACCCTATGAGGGTTGCTATGAGTCGGATACCGACTCGATGGCACCTAACAACAACAACAACAATTACCTTCATCAATTTTTTGTTATCTTTATATAACAGCTTATTTATTTATTTATTTGTATATGGTGGTACTTGGGGGTTGATCGAGGGCCTCACACACATTTTGCAAGCACTCTACCATTGAGCTACAGCCCCAATCCCAACTTTTAAATTTTTTATCTTGAGACAAGTTCTCACTAAATTATACAGACTACTTCTGGCCTCCCAAATCACTGAGATTAAAGGTGTATACACCACATCTGGCATATGTAACAGTTTTACTAGATGCAGATTAAATTTAGAATCACAATTCTAATTTTTCTATTTCTGCTAATTCTGATTTACAGTGGCTTATTTTGATTGCAAAATATGCCACTTTGGAGTTTGAGTTCATTGCAGTATGGAAAACAAACGTTTCCTTGAGTTTAAGAGTCTAGGCCCTTCTAACAAGGTTGTGTTTCCTTCCTTCTAGCACTTCAGGTAGCTGACTTCAGAGTAATATTTTGTGTTAATTCATCCTATTGGGTCATCAATTCAAAACTCAAACATTCCTTAGGATAAATTTTGTTTCCAAATTCTTAAGAAAGTATTTTTTGATATTCCTACCAAAACCAGATAAAAGTAGGATGCTTTCTCAACTTATCTGTAGTAGACACTTTGTAATGAATATGTAGCCTTTGTAGGATGACTTTATTCAGATGTCTTATTTCCCGTTCCCAACTAGTGTCTGCTCAAGGTTTATTCTCCCATAGTTGCAAGACTTTGAGAAATATTTGTCTCTTGCATATCATACTAAGCAACCCCTCCACAAAACTGCCCAGGTTTCTCTGTTTTTACCGTTCTTGTTTTGATTTTCGACTTTTTTTTACTGGTTTGGGACTTCTCTTTCTTGAAAATTCGGTTACAGCACTAAAAAGATCATTAAATTTGTTCAGCATTTCTTGACAGTCTATGGTAGAAGATTCTTGGATTATTTATTTTACAAAATAGTTACTTAATTCTGTATTTTTGTAACTATAAAACTATAGCAGATGTTTTAAGATTATTACAATTTGAATAACTGTGCAAACTGTCTAGCAAGGTGTCTACTACATAATAAAATTTTATTATATATTAGAACATTTTCACTTAGGCTTGAAACCGAAGAGCTTACATGTTTGCTACTAACTGAAGTTTATCTTCAGTTAGTAGGTATTCAAGATACATGGGATCATTCTTATGAGTTACAAAGATTAAACCATATTACTGCTAGTTAATATAGGCAAATGCCTTAAAATTTTCTCAGAGTTTATGTTAGATTTTTCCATTCACAAATGGAGATTCCTGTCTAAGTAAGAAATTTCATTCCAATTCCCATCACATTATATGGATAAAAATGAATATTTTTTCCCTTATCACTAAGTGCAAGGTTAAGCTCCCTATACCAAAAGGCAATTTATAAAAGTGGACAAGCTTATTTTATGTAAGTTTTACATGATGAGAAAACTTTCACAAGAAAATGAAGTCCTAAAGAAACAGGTAAGCTTGAATATTTTTATGCTTAGGTTTAATGAAGTGTGGATAGTCATGAAGAAATATTGCTGGAAGAAAAAAGGGTGTGATTTGGTGGTGATACACATTGGGAAACTTAGCAAGATTTGTTTCTTGAGATTTTTCCTAGTCTCTCTGTTTTTGTTCTTTGAGTATAGAAATGTGCCTTTTGAATAGGGATTTTATGCATTAAAGGAAAAGTGTGGGATAATATCAGAGAATATCCTTCCTAGGTTTTTAACATGTTTCACAGAAGAAACGATGATGACAGTGATCTTTTACACTTCTACTGTTTTCTCAAATGCTAAGATGCCCTGTTTTCACATAGTGGGTTCTGAATCCCAGCAACTATATTGTTACTTGATTCCATGTTCTTATGTTCTAGCTCTGCAGTATGATTAGCATGCTAGTGGATTGTGAAAAGTAGAAGCTATAATAGATATAATCTTCCTTGAGGAAGATGCATGTGTCTGTGCATTATACATTTTAGTTTCATTTTTATTTCTTTTCTAAAAATGACTAGTAGTCAAAATTTATGGAATTCGTGAAAACTTTAATTGCTAATATGATGAGCCAATGGAGTTTAATCTTTTATAAGTATAAGGTGATTATATATTGTAAGACTATATGGCCAACGTATTCAAGTGTACTTTTATCAATAATTCTTAAAATCCTTTTTGTGCTAATATATTAGTGGAAGAAAATGGGAAAACATTTTCATTGTATAGTTAGTTTTGTGACGATTAAAATTTAACTAATCTAATTCATGTAAATTAAGCCCCAAACTGGAAGAAATAAGTAGTAGTACTTTATGGGAACTTTCTAATTTACATAGGCATGTGTGGTTTAAAAATGGGTAAACTTTGTAGTTGCTTACAGTTTCAGAAGGGATATAAGTAAGATTTTCAGGTAAACTGCCAATTAATTTCAGACCATACATTATGTTGAATACCTGGATCTTTGCAGAAGGGCAATACATTTTCCTAGGTGTTGGAAGCAAATTAATAAGGTTATTTGATATGCTCATATCTTACCACCTGGACTTGGAATAATATTTTGAACAAAGTTTTTCTCCACTTTGTTACTCTAGAGTCTCTTCAGAAATATGAAAGACACAAATTAATCATTGTTATTCTAAAATTCTTGTTTTAGGCATCTTTACATGCCCGTAACCAATGTCAGGTACCATATTTGACATGTGATTTTCCAAGAGAGAAAAATATATCTAGATCTCAATATCTATCCCTGAAAATGCTGTAGGCCACACAGAAATGGTTATAAAAAGGAAAAGAAGTCTAACATGAATGAAACAAAAGTACTAACATAATAAAATCCATTTCAAGGAAATAAATCTTAGGTTCACAAGATATGCTTTTACAATTGTGGATTGCATTGCATAAAGAAAAATGCCATACTATTAAATTTATTTCAGAGACCAACTACAGAATTAAGATATACATACATTCATATATATATATATATATATATATATATATATATATATATATATATGTATCACTGTGGCATCCAATCCTGTCAGATCTCGGAAGCTAAGCAGGATCAGGCCTGGTTAGTACTTGGATGGGAGACTGCCTGGGAAAGACAGGTGTTGTAGGCTTGGCAAAAGGACCCAGCAATCTACTCCCCAAAAAACAATCAACCATCAAAAACCCTATGAACAGTAGAGTAGCACTAAAAATATTGCTTCGCCTGTTGTAATAGGGTCTCTATGAGTCACACACCAACTCAATGGGCACCTAAAAACATCTCTCTCTCTCTCTCTCTCTCTCTTCACATATATATGCATACATATATAATTTTTAAGGGGTTGAACCCAAAGCTTTGTGCATTCTTTCCAAGACCTCTATCACTGAGCTGGACCTTCTCCTCCTTCCTTTTATTTTTTTGTCTTGAAACAGAGTCTCCTAATGTTAAGCAGACTGACTCGGGCCTTGAATTTGTGATCCTTCTGCCTTTCCCTCCCAAGTTGCTGGATTAGAGGAATGTGCCACCATTGCTGGCTAAAAGTAAGCTCTTAATATTTGAAGATATATATATATTCATTCTATAAAGTCATGTCTTATATTTGCACAAGACAGCCCATTACTTTTCAGACATGTTTAGTATCACATTGAGAAATATTATTTTCTAAATAAAGATACATTATATAATTTCTAATAATCAGCTTTAACAAAAATTGTATTAAAGATAATTTAACACAGGTTAAGATTTATAGCTATAAAAATATATAGTCTCTCTTAGTCTGCAAGCTCAGCTGAAACTGATCCATCATTTGTAACCCTGCTTGTATCTATAATATCAGTAGCATACCTTCCAGAATCACAGCAACAAGCCCCCACAGTATGGCAAACTGACAGAAGCATGAGGACACTAATGATCAAAGATCAGATGAGTTGTGGCATGACATCAAAGACATCATTCATGAAGAAAGCAAAAGGTTATTAAAAAGACAGGAAAAAAGAAAAGACCAAATTACATGTCAAAAGGGATTCTGAAACTTGTCCTTGAATGTTGAGCAGCTAAAGTCAAAGGAAGACATGAAAAATTTAAAGAACTAAACAAGATTTCAAAGGGAAGGTCGAGATGACAAAATCAAATATAATAATGATGTGCAAAAAGCTAGAGATAGAAAATGAAAAGTAAAGAACACACTCTATTTTTCTGAAGTTTAAGGAATTGAAGAAAAAATTCAAGCCTTGAGTAGCAAGAAGAGTGAAGACTTCTAAAGGGAAAATATTAAACAAGGTAGGAAACATCAAAAGAATATGGAAAGAATACACAGAGTTATTAGACCAAAGAGAATTTGTGGATGACCAACTATTTCATGAGGCTGCATATTATCAGGAACCAATGGTACTGAAGGTCAAAGTGGATGCTGTCTTGAAGGAATTGGAGAAACATAAGGCTCCAGAAGTTGATAGAATAGCAATCAAGATGTTTCAACAAACAGATGCAGCACTACAGCTACTCGCTTGCTTACGCCAAGTGATTTGGAAAACAGCCACTTGGCCAACTGACTGGAAGACATCTATATTTGTGTCTATTCTCAAGAAATGAGATCCAACCAAATGTGGCAACTATCAAACAATATCATTAATATTGCATACAAGTAAAATGTTGCTAATGATCTTTCAAAAGTGATTGCAGTAGTATACAGACAGAGAACTTCCAGAAAATAAAGATGGATTCATAAGTGAATATGAAACCAGGGACATCATTGCTGATGTTAGATGGATATTAGCCAAAAGCAGAGAATACCAGAAAGGTGTCTATGTTTTGTTGACTATGCAAAATCATTTGACTATATGGATCTCAAGAAATTATGGATAACATTGCAAAGAATGGGAATACCAAAGCACTTAATTGTACTCATGAAGAATCTGTGCATGGACCAGGAGGCAGTTTTTCAAACAGTACAAGGAAACACTACATGGTTCAAGATCAAGAAATTATATATCAGGGGTGTATCCTTTCACCATATTGCTTCAACCCCTATGCTGAGAAAATAATAGAAGAGGCTGGACTTTATGAAAAACATGGCATCATGATTGGAGAAAGACTCATTAATAACTGGCATTATGCAGATAACACAACTCTGCTTGCTCAAAGTGAAGAGGATTTGAAACATTTATGGATGAGGATCAAAGAAGACAGCTTTCATTATGGATTGTGCATTGACTTTAACGAAACAAAAATCCTTGCAACTGGTTCAGCATGTAGCTTCATGATAAATGGAGAAAAGATTGATGCTGTCCAAGATTTTCCATTACTTGGTTTATAATTAACTCCCATGGAAGCAGCAGTCAAGAAGTCAAAAGATGCACTGCACTGGGAAAAGTTGTTGGAAAAGATCTCTTTAAAGTGTTGAAAAAGTAAAGATGTCACATTGAAGACAAAGGTGTGCCTGACTCACGCCATGGTATTTATAATTATGTCATATAGCTGTGAAAGCTGGGCATTGAAAAAAGGAGACAGGAGAACAATTGATACTTTTGAATTATGATTCTGGAGATGAATGTTGAATATACCATGGACTGAGAAAAGAACCAACAGATCTGTCTTCAGTGAGGTGCAGACAGATTGCTCCTTGGAAGGCATGTTGGCTAGATTATGTCTTACATATTTTGGACATGTAGCATGTAGTCAGGTGGGACCAGTCCCTGGAGAATGACGTCATATTTGTGAGAGGGGCAGGTCAACAAAGAGAAAAAAGGAAAACCATAAACTAGATAGAAAGACACAGTATTTGCAACAATGAGCTTAAAAATAAATGGATCATGTGCCTGGCACACAATCAGGGAGTGTTTTGTTATGTTGTCTATAGGGTTACTATGAGTAAGACCTGACTCCACAGCACCTAACAAGACTTCAAAGAAATTATACTACATGTAAATTAAAAAAAAAATAAAGCTATAACATATGCCACTTTTTGTACTACATTTTAGATAAAACACTGTCCAAATTATGTTGTTGTTCTTGTTGTTATTAGGTGTCATCAAGTCAGGTCCTACTCATAGTGACCCTATGTATAAGAGATGATTCACTCTCTGGTATTGTACCATGCTCTCCACTATATCAGTGCTTCTCTGTTATTGATAGGATTTTCAATGGATGATTTTTTAGGGAGAGTGGGCTGCCAGGTCCTTTTCCCAAGCTTACATTTCCCAATTTTCCCAAGTGGTCTCCCTTCCAAGTACTAACCAACCCTGACCCTACTTAGCTTCTGAGATCTGAAGCAATTTGATGCCAAGGAGTGATGATTCTACTGAGCAGTGAGTCCTGATTCAGTAAAGACAGCATAAATGTGGACAAACAAATGATGGTGTAAAGCTCTCTGATTCTTTCAAAGCCCATATTTTAAGATGTATTAAATAAATTTTTATGGCTACTGTTCATGACAATTATTTTTTTCTTTCTCTTAGAAACAAAAATCCCCTGTCACACAATGAAAAGCATGCTAGATAATATGCAAGAAGCTTGCAACTTAATTGTATCTAAAATACTAATTTGATTTAGGATTACTGTTAAACACACAATTAAGATAGTACTATACATATGAGGCCTGCAGCGGTAGCCCTGTGGCATCCGATCCCGTCAGATCTCGGAAGCTAAGCAGGGTCAGGCCTGGTTAGTACCTGGATGGGAGACCACCTGGGAACACCAGAAGCTGTAGGCTTGGGACAAGGACCTGGCAACCCCCTCCCAAAAATCAATCTGCCATTGAAAACCCTATGCACAGCAGAGAAGCACTGACAACAGTGTTTCCCCTGCTGTACAGAGGGTCGCTATGAGTCGGATACCGACTCGACGGCACCTAACAACAACAACAACATACATATGAGGGGCCCTTAGTTTATAAGCAGGAAAGAAAATTTCCACCTTCTATTTCCCCTATATTTGAACTTTCAGCTTGAATGTGCCAACTTCTAATCTGAGGAGGGGCCCAGTTAGCTAAATTGTCTTGTCTTTGTGATTCAGGCAAGCTAGACAGCACCACTATCTTGCATACCTTTGAGAGATGAGCTATAGATGTATGAGGACATGAAGTAGGATGGGAAACTAGTAGAAAGTCTCTTGTAATTACTAGCAAGTGATGTATGAATATAATCACTATTTATTCCAAAGTTCCAATAATAGGAAATATTTCCACGCCAAGGATGCATACATGTTAGTATCAAGTCCTTTGGAACTCAAGGAAATAAGTGGGTTTTAAGCATTAGATGTCTGCCTTACATGAACCAATGTAAACTGACAAATAAGGGCCTCCTCAGTAACTTTAGCTATGAGTTGGACACGACTTGACAGCACCTAACAACAACAACAACAGTAACTTTTACTTCAAATCTTCCATTCCTAGAATTTGTGCAAACAATTCTCCAGGCTCAGACTATTTGAAATTAAATTGACTGATTTATTAAAATTCAGTTGTCTGCTTCCTTTTCCCACTCATGGAATCAAAATATCAATGATAGGTTCCTAAAATCTGCAACTTTTCGAAACACTTTGGGTTAAGCATCCCTAATAAAATTTGGAAAATACTGTGCTGTGCTCTACTCCACATGAGAATTCTTTGAGAACTTTTTTATTGCAATTCCTAGGAGACAATAAATCATTTCTTAAAAAGTCATAAACATACATTGGAGCAAACCAATTGTCACTTTTATTCTGACTAAGAAAAACTGATATAAAAATTCCAATGTGGATAAAAATATAAGTTTAAAAATGAGAGTTTGAAAGCAAAAGAAGCAGAAGCAATGAAGAAAGAGCAAGAACCTATCTACTTATTAGAGTACAACATTACATTCAAGTTTCCAACTATAAGGAAGTGGAAATGAAAGTGTAATTCAATAACTAATTGTGTATGCTTGGAGTAGTTTAAGAGAAGTCTAATATTGCATGAAACTGCTTAGCCCCATGTTGCTTTTTCCAACTCTTAATTGGCATTTACAATATTCTAAACTAATCATAAGGCACAACTGAAGACTCCAGATGTGACTGTGATTTAGCTTGATGAAAGAAATTGTGAGACACTGATGATCAATGCTAATTTCTTACATTCTGCTCAAATCTTGGCAGTAACATGACTAAATCCCACACAATGTTGTTGTACTACATTATTTTTCTTACTTTACTCAAACATGCCACACATTTGAAATTAATAGATTTCTTCAAATAACAACAAATAGAATATTCTGCCAAATATGTGTATATGGTTTTTCTGAGCTAGAGACATAGATTAAATTGCTAATGCCAAATGACTTGTTGTTGTTGTTGTTAGGTGCCATCGAGTCGGTATCCGACTCATAGCGACCCTCATAGGGTTTTCAATGGCTGAGTGCTTCGGGATTGCCTTGGGAGTGGATTGCCAGGCCCTTCTCCCAGCCAAATGACTTACCTTTTCAAAATCTGGGAACAATGTACATGATAATGCTCATATTTTTTCTTTTTGTAATCAGTTTTCTATTGTTGTAAAGTCATGTTAAGTATGTGTTACAAGTGAAGTGGGATTTTCATAAATTAATATACTTAATATAAAAAATTCTAAATCTTCAAAGTCACTGATAAATATATCAAATAATGATTTAAATTATAAATTCTTGATCTATTTTTTTCTATTCTAGAAAACTGGAGATCAGGCACATTATTTAAAAAACAAAGTATGGGAGGAGGTTTATGACAGAGAATTGATTTAGCTAGATACACATTATACCTGGCCTTGTCATTTACTATCTCTGAAATCTTTGGGAACAGTTATCTCTAAGCCTTGATATTTTCATCTATAAAAATCAAAATATTAGTGCCTGTCCTAGAGGACATTGATATGATTAAAATGTCCAATGTGCATGACCCACTGATCTGAATCTTCTGTGTTTAAGTGGCTAATTCTTGTGAAGATGAGGAATGAAGCGAATAATTTAAAAATAGAAGGATATTGGATTTCAATTCATTTATAGGGAACAGATCCAAAGGAGGTAGAAGGGAAATTTGAAAATTACCTAGGCATAGAAAAAGGAAGAAAAAGCTGAAAGGGAAGTCAAAATATCAAAGAAAGTTCTATAGCTACAATTCCAGATGAAAATAGTCACAAAATGATTTTTCATATTTTAAGGCCTTAAGATATCTATTTTCTTGTTTTATCTTACCATGTTGTTGAGAAGGCATTAAAAATTCTTGATAACCTGATTTTAAAAGAGATTGTGTAGACATTAGGAAATAGAGTTTCAGAATAAGTGATTGATGATGAAGCCTATGGATTCCCTTGTGATTAACAAGGATATAGCCAGATTTAGGCTGAGGATTAGCTCAGTTGGTAGAGTACTTGCTCTGTGTGCAGTAAGGCCCTGGTTCGATCTCAGCACCACAAAAATGGGAGAAGGACCTGACAGCCAACTCCCAAAACAATTAGCCATTGAAAACCCTATGAATAGCAGAGAAGCACTGACATTGCGCTGGGCATGGTAGTATCAGGGAGGGTCTTGTTCTGTTGTACAAAGGGTGGCTATGACTCAGATCCCACTCTGTGGCACCTACCAAGAACAGCATGCAGATTGAAAAGGTCTACTTATACTTATGACACTTGAGGAGGCAAAATTTTGTCATATTGGAAATAAATCATAAAAGAATATCTTATACATTGCTCCAAAGTAATACAGAATGAGAGTTACACAGATTATTCAATATGCCTTTTGCATAACTTTAAGTAAAGTATTTGAGAGGATGGGATTTTTCCAGTGAAAGATTAGGGGTATTTAAAAATGTGATCTTCATTTTTAAAGTCCTTTAATCAGAAAAATGGGGGAAATTTATTAACATTTCTTGTTTCAATACATAATCCTCCTAATCTTCATTCTTTAACATAGATCATTTTATTTCTTGGCCTATTGAAATCCAACCTGCAGTGTTGAGGTGGCAGTTCCATAAAGTTACTCAAGAATACATGAAGATGAAGGCTCTGTCATTGTCAGTAGGTGACTTCCAAGGTTTCTTTGTCAGCAGATCTTGACATTACTCCACCTAAAGCCTCATGGAGCTTACTAGTACAGAACATTTCATCCTGGCTTCCACCACCAGTAAATGTATTACTTGCTTGGGGTGTTTCTTT
Source organism: Pedetes capensis (assembly GCA_007922755.1). Lineage (NCBI taxonomy): Eukaryota > Metazoa > Chordata > Mammalia > Rodentia > Pedetidae > Pedetes > Pedetes capensis. The sequence continues at coordinate 4,377 of VMDO01035136.1, read as the reverse complement.
GGCATCAGAAAGTAAATATGAAGTCACCTTTCCTGCAAACAGGATGAATGTACTACCCAGTAGTGCATGTCCTCAGTAACAGTACTAACCTAATGGTGGATGGGGGTAGGTAGATACTCTGTTTCTTTTATCCTTTTGGTGGAATAATTTGAGGTGTGTGTTCTACTCTGACCTCTTGATTCCAGAATAACATTAAATTCTGGTTATTTATAATACCAGTGTGTTTGGTGACTGCAGCCATACCACTGTGGCATCAAATCCGGTCAGATCTCGAAAGCTAAGTAGTGTCGGACCTGGTTAGTACTTGGATAGGAGACCACCTGGGAACACCAGGTGCTGTAGGCTTTGGAGGAGGACCTGGCAACCCACTCCCTGTCCCTCACCCCCTCCAAAAAAAAAAAAAAAATCAGCCATTGAAAACCCTATGAATAGCAGAGAAGCACTGACAATACTGTTTCACCTGTTGTATGTAGGGTCACTATGAATCGAATACCAACTTAACGGCACCTAACAACAATAACAACAATGTGTTTAGTGCAGACCCTTTAATGTATGCTTTTCCTGATGCTATGAATACAGAAGAAAAATATGAAAGGATACACTTTTAGTTTTTAATATGGGAACAATAATCTCTAAGCCTTGATATTTTCATTTATAAATGGAGATTGAAACAGATATGGTGTTAAGGGATGGTATAGGAAAGTGCCTCTAGGTAAAAGGACTAAGAAAAAATACCAATATTGAACATGTGCATGGCCAAAACAAATCTGTTATGAAATTCAGTAAACTATCACTTAAAATAACTCATAAAAATTTTAATATATATGATAAATTTCTCCATTAAGCCTTTTACCTGATTGTGCAAAAGTTAAATATATTAAAATCATATATCTCTATGAATGTATTGAAGGACACACAAATTTTATTACAATGTTTAAGTCTAGATGCAAAGCATTATCTTAACTCCCTAACATCAGCATTCAATATATCTAAAATACCTGCATTTTACATTGGAGAGAAGCATTTTATAATCAGTCCGTAAGGTAGGTTGAATATCACATTAAGTCTTTTTAAGACTATCCAAAATGATAATAAATGGGATAGATAGACCAAGAGATCCATGTCATTTTCAGGTGACTAGTAAAAGTATGAATGGAGGATTCAAAATGTATATAGTGGCAATAAGTCAGCATCTCACTCTATAGCCCAGATTGGCCTTAAAATTGAGATCTTTCTGCATCAGCTTCCCAATTGTTAGGATCATAGGCACATGCCACCATGTCAGTCCAAGATAATATATTTTAAATGTACTTCCTAGGAGTAATCATCAATCCAAGAATGTTTGTTTAATTCTGCTTCCTATCATGTATAATACCCTTTAATCAGAATGAATCAACATCTTAGTTTTTCAATGACTTTACAAATAACTCAGAGAACAAGATATATACATTTGAGTGGCCAGATAGTTATTAGTTTCCTAGTACATGCATACAGATTATTATTGATAATTTACAAATACAATGAAAATTAATCTAATTGATTTCTGTATGAGTTCTTATGTGTGTGGATGATATAAAAATAAATCACTCTTGTCTATGTATCTGTCCATCTTTCATTCTTACAAAGAAATGTGTCCTCAAATACACAGTTAAAATTTAGATATTTGAAAAAAGTCTGCATGTATACATGTTTTTTCTGTATATTTTTAAACTACTCTACTTTTTATTTTATTTTACTTTTAAAGTGTGTACTTATTACAATGCCCATTCTGTACATCTTTTCATATATTTTTCTTCCTAAAATCTGAACTTATGGAGGATGCTGGCTATATCTTAATCTAAATAAAAGTATAGGAATTAAACATATCTTCTTGATTTTGAATATTAGAATTGCCATTTAGAAAAGCTTGCACTGCCTGGTACTTCATTTATCATTTCATTCATCCACTTACAAAATTGTATTAAGAACTAACTATGTGGTCATTCTTGTGCTACAGAATACAAATATAAAATACTACAAGATATAAACTTTATTCCCAAATCCAAGGGAGACATTAAATGGTAGTGAGCAGCGGAAAGATCTGTAATTTGCATTTATGTAGAACATTCTAAGGACAGTTAGTATTAAAAATCTTACAATAGAAAACTAAAGAAAAATGGATAAGTAGAATATAGGTAATACTCCAGATGAGACAATTTGGAGTGCTGGCATTATATATATTTGATACAGACAGTATGAAATTCTTCTGGTGAAGCTAGTCCAGAGATGATCTTTAATGAATGAGAACTTGTATTTATGCATAGCATTGTTTCTCCTCTCCATGATGAATCTTGCCATTATTGATCATCAGGTCTTGATCAATAAAGAGTAGCTGAAATGACTCTACAACTTCTAAACATAGTGCATACAAAAGCTGAAATGTCCACTTACTTTTTTGAAAGCATCCTTTTTTAATAACTACTCAGCTTGTGCTTAGTACTGCGAGGCACATGGAGAATTATTCTCCATCAAGTTCCATGAAAGATCCCTGTCAATATCTAGCATTAATTAGAACCATGAGTGAAATGTCTTGAATATTCCAACCAAGTATAAGTTCCAAATGCCTGTGGCACCAGGTGACAATGACATGGCACAATAGAACTGCCAGCTGAACTGCAGTCAACAAACAGAACCAAGAGAGACAATGAAAACCTTTGTTGCTTAACCCAATACATTTTAGAATTGATCTGCCTGCAGCACAGATAACCTCAACAGATAATGGTGGCAGAAGTAGGTTGCTGAAATTACAACAAACCAAAACATGTACACCAGCTTTGGAACCAGCTGTCATGTGCAAGCTGGAAGATACTTGAGATATTAGTGGAGGATGAAAGGAAAGGAAAAGATGCTCTCTTTTTTATATTTTGATAGGACTGTTCACTGAAACCTGAACACGTCTGTGAGTTTGCTGCACTTTGGGGGCTGTGTGTTGTGATGAGGCTGAGAGCTCTGCCACTGTAACCTCGGACATGAGCAAGGTTACCCATGGTGGACAGGTTTTCAGCTGAGCTTCCAGACTAAGACAGGCTAGGGAGTAGGACCTGGCGAGCCACTCCCGAAACAACTAGCCATTGAAAACTCCATGGATAGCAAAGAGACACTGTCAGATACAGTACCAGAAAATCAGGCCCCCAGGTTGGAAGGCACTCAAAAGAATACTGGGGAAGAGTTGCCTCCTCCAAGTAGAGTCTACCATGATGACGGAAATGGAGTAAAGCCCCAGGGTGCTCAACTTGCTGATGCGGCATGACTCAAAATGAGGAGAAACAACTGTAAACATCCATTAATAATTGGAACATGGAATGTACATACTATGAATCTAGGCAAATTAGAAATTGTTAAAAGAGAAATGGAGCGCATACACATTGACATTCTAGGCATCAGGGAGCTAAAATGGACCAGAATAGACCATTTTCAGTCAGACAATCATATGGTCTACTATGCTGGGAATGAGAAACTAAAGAGAAATGGGGTTGTATTCATCATCAAAAAAGACATTTCAAGATCTGTCATGAAATACAATGTTGTCAGTGACAGAATAATATCCATACGCATACAAGGAAGGCCAGTTAATATGACTATTATTCAAATTTATGCACCCACCACTAAGGCCACAAATGGAGAAAGGGAAGACTTTTATCAGCTTCTGCAATCTGAAATAGATCAGACATGCAATCAAGACATGTTGATAATCACTGATGACTGGAACGCAAAGGTTGGAAACAAAGAAGAAGGCCCAGTAGTTGGAAAATATGGTCTTGGTGACAGAAATGAAGGTGGAGATCGCATGATAGAATTTTGTCAGACCAATGACCTTTTCATTGAAAATACATTTTCTCAACATCATAAATGGAGACTATACACATGGACTTCACCAAATGGAACATACAGGAATCAAATTGACTACATATGTGGAAAGAGACTATGGCAAAGCTCTGCACAAAATGACAAAACAAGACCAGGTGCTGACTGTGGATCAGACCATCAACTTCTCATATGCAAGTTCAAACTGAAGCTGAAGAAAGGTAGAACAAGTATACGAGAGCCATGGTATGACCTTGAGTATACCCCACCTGAGTTCAGAGACCACCTCAAAAATAGGTTTAATGCATTAGACACAAATGATAGGAGACCAGAAGAGTTGTGGCATGACATAAAAGATATCATTCAAGAAGGAAGCAAAAAGTTCTTAAAAAGACAAGAAAAAAATAAAAGACCAAATTACATGTCAAAACAGACAGTAGAATTTGCCCTTGAACGTCCAGCAGCTAAAGCAAAAGGAAGACATGATGAAGTTAAGGAACTAAACAGAAGATTTCAGAAGGCAGCTTGAGAAGA